>JAIWQS010000077.1:0-235947 GCA_029891385.1 Erythroxylum novogranatense | reverse complement strand
AACGAGAAAAGAAATGAGAATAAGAAAAAATTCATACGGATTTTGGAGCGTCTTAGGGTTTCAATGCGACTATGTTGGTCGATCGTTTCCTTTGAAAAATGTTGTGGGATGTCGGATCCGTTTTTTACGTGTTTGTTTTACGCATTTGCTTTGCTTACATTACGTTGTGATTTGAGTTTATTTTGCTATCGGCTTCGCATTGTGTTTACGATTGAAATTCGATCCAGAAATTTCCGTCTCCTTCGCTCCGTTTCCATTGATTAGTTTAGTTAAGTGTTTGATCGTTTTAAACTTTATGCTTGATTTACGTTCTATCCGCTTTGTTATTGATTCCGATTTGCTTGGTTTCGGTTTAGTTGGTTGTTTAGCCTTGTGTTTTGCGTTAAGCTTTGCATTTGCTTGAGTACGCTTCGCTTTGATTCTTATGCTTTGTTTCGATTCAAAATTGCGATCTGAAATTTCCGTTTTCATTCGATTCGTTTTCGTTCTTGCTTTTCGGTTGGGATCGGTTCCGGATCGGGTCCCAACACCTATCATATGCAATTGTGTCGAGTATCTAAATTCTCCTAGTCAAAGGATTAATGAGGCTGGACATCATTAATCCGGATAGACTAGAACATGTCATATTCCTTGATTGGATCAGCGGTGGATCTCGAAGCTATAAATATGAGATATTTAGAATTGACATGTGGATGCTTACTAAGCGGTAGTAAGTTCATTGGATGACTGCCATGAGATCATCACATGGATATCTTATCTGAGTGTCGGTGATAATCTCATCATATTGATGAATGCAGTATCCTTGGAAACGAGGTACTCGAGGATATCTAGGATCTTGATCACGTCTTTGACTCCATTCCTTGTTGCCTTCGAGTAACTCATAGAATTAGTGTTTGGAGTGCAGTTTGAGGTATTGAAGGTAATTGAGTAGCCAATAAAGGATTCACCACTTACGGATTAGCGAAGAGATACCCGTAGCCTCTTGTCGAGGATCATTACTCGAAATCTCGGCGAGTGAATATGTCATGGAGAGTGTCTTCATGGACATATAGAGTAATGAGTCTTAGGGCGAGATCTGTTATCACTGGGCTAGACTTCGGTCTAGTGAGTTGACACTTTGACCATGCTCATAACCAGTGGGGTATAGGATGGTGAAAGGACGAATTGCGGTAATTGTTCATGGAAGGGTTAAGTGATCGGTTCGTGATGAATACATCAAACCGATTACTTTTCGGTCAATTAGGGGTCATGATGTGTTGCTAGATACGCTCATGACTTGCTCGAGATTAATTGTTAATCTAAGTGGCCAACATGTAGGAAGCTAAAGGGTCACACGCTTAAGAGTGTTTGGAGAATCAGTAAAATAGTAATTGGATGAGTTCCAATTATGGAAACATTAGATTAAATGGATCCAGATGGGATTGGGATATGTCGATGAGATCGCGACATCAATATTGCTAAAGGTTTAGAATTGTTTGACGCCGGGGCCGATAGGCCGATGAGGACCGACCAGATGTGTTGGACCACTTCAATAATATATATATATATATATATATATATGATTAATTAATTAAATAATTAATATATATATATATATATATATACTATGCGATGGAAGAGGAGGAGATGAAGCATGTTTTATTTATATATATATATATATATATAAAGGCAAAAAGCGTGGAAAGCCAAAAAGAAGCTTCTTCGTTTATACAGTCATTAGTTGTAATAAATGACAAAAGACAAATATAAGAAGATGAAAGAGGATGATAGTCGTGGCAAAAGTTTGAAGGCTAATGAAAATGGTTTTCAAGTTTTCCTTTTGAAGGAAAAGCGATCATCCTTGACTTCTTTCCAAGTTGCTCTCCTCTTGAAGTTTTCAACGTTGATCGAAGCTCTCGAAGGACGAGTGAGCTCTGGCGAGCTTTAATCTGTTCTAGCTATTCGGGTCAAGGGTTTGATCCGGTTAGGTTTCTGATCTCTGCGTGGATCACCTTTAGAGATAGTCTCTTTTGGCTATTTAGGTTTATGTCTTCATACGGATACACGGATCTTGGGTTTGGGAAAGTCCAGGAACAAAATTTTTGTTTTCCGCTTCCTGTACATGTGATGTACCTCCCGGGATTTTCCTACAAAACAATCGTTTCCTACTCATTCTAAACCAATCTAGGATTTAATCCATGTCAAACAAGAATAAACAAGCGATATACTTACAGGAATGCTTGAATCCTTGAAAATTTCTGAACCTAGCTTCCTCTTTTCTTCTTTTCTCCCTCTCTTCCTGACTCTCTTTCTCTTCCTCTCTTCTTCTTATTTTCCTTTCTTTTCTTTTCTTCTTTCTAACTCTTTCCTTAAGCCTAAAAGAATAAGCAAGGACTATAATGCCCCTCTATACAAGCCTTAAACCTCTTACCCTTAAGTGATCTTCCATGTTTTGCCCTCATACATTTTCCACTTATACACTTTTATTCTTTCATTACCACTTATTCCACATTAATCTCACATTAATCTTAATTTTCCACTAACACTTCCATTAAAATCAAACTATGCAACAATTAATACAATCAACTTAATGCATACTTAATAACATCGAAAGCAATTTGGGGCCCAACACCTAAGATGAGTGAGAAGTAGTGCATACCGGAGAACTCTCTACTCTTATAAATGGTGTGATATCTTGTTAGGGCGAAAAGCTCAATGATTGATAAGTTAGTGCATACCGGAGGGCTCTCCTACCTCTAGATCGTGGGAAGTAGTGCATACCCATAGGGCTCTCCACCCCTAAGGCGCTCGATGATTAACGAGCCTAAATGGGACACAGTTTATTTGTTTGAAAAGAAATAGTACATACCAGTGGACTCTCCTATCCACAAGGCGTGGGAAGTAGTGCATACCCGAGGCTCTCTATCCCTAAGATCGCTCAGCGATTAATGAGCCCTAAATGGGACGATTTAGAGCTACAAGCTCAGCGATTTATGAGCCCTAAATGGTTTGGGAAGTCAACGCCAACATTTGGAGACTTCTAGGCGTTAGCATGGAAACGGTGAGTGACCTGAGCGGTTCTCATAGTATTAAATGTTATACTTCATTGATCTACATTCTCGAGGTAAAATGATGAGGCAGTATTGAATGTGAACTACGAATCGAAGGTCGGAGTATTGAAGTGATAGTATCTGAAATGTTATGAGAATGTGATAGTGTAATCGATATGCGTGATGTGAAAATCGGGAATAGGATAATAAAGTGATTTAATTGTGGCGCATGCCATTCATTTATGAATGCAAAATACATAATGTAAGCTGCAACCAAGCGATTGATTGAAACTTTCAGCTCAGCGTTATAGCGGGCTTGAGCCGTATAGTGATCTTGAGCTCTGGCTCAACTCTTGGATAAGAGCCTTGAGCTCGAAAGGGGAATAGTGCATGCCGAGGGCTCTCCTATCCCTAAGATGAGTGAAGTAGTGCATACCGAGAGGCTCTCCTACTCTTATAAATGGCGTGATATCTTTGTTGAGGCGAAAAGCTCAACAAACCTTCGCCGCAGCGAGCTCAAACCTTCATCGCGATGAGCTTTCTTTTGCTGCGACGAGGACCCCTTTTTCCTAAATGCATATGCTCTGGTTCTTAATCCATAATTTGTTGTGCAGATTGTCAAGGGAGATTGAATTTTGGATTTAAGAAGCGAATTGGTGATTTGGGTATTATTGAGTTATGATATTTAGGGAAGCTATTAGGCGGGAAATTTTGAGATAATCTGGGAAGTATATAATTGGAAATTGCTGCATGTGTTTCATTTCCTGATTTGGACAATGGGTAAAATAGAGTATTTGGCTTGTGATAGGGGCACATTTGGGAAGTCAACCACCAACATTTCATAGACTTCTAGGCATTAGCATGGAAACCGGTGAGTGACCTGATGGTTCTCATAGTACTATCACTGAGCCAAATACTCATTTCCCATTGTCCAAATGTGAAATGAAACACATTCAAAATTGTAATACTCAAAATCAAATCAAATTATCAATTGCTGAAAAATCCTAAATTATTCATATAATCATATTATTAATTAATATATACCCTATATGGTCATTATAATTATCGAATTGTTATGTAATTGTTTTACTAGCATATATATATATATATATATATATATATATATATGAGTGTATGATTGTTTCAAAACAAAATTTTTGTCTTGTGTTTTGGTAGTGTTGTATCATCTCATCCTAGTAGAGCGGATTAGGATATCACCATCGATGTTGGAGTGCAGGGTCTTACGGGGTGGGGTGTTACTGACTTAAGTTATATTGATGCCTCAGCTGTATTTATATGATTGTTCTAACATATCATTTCCATAAAGCATATTCTCGACTATCCGTGGATATGTTCGGGCATATGCACTATGGGTATTGTATGTTACATATTGTGTATATCCTTTTGCCATAAAGTGTGTGTTGTATTTTTTGATACCTCCCTCATCAGTTTGTTTTATTTTGAGAATCCATTTGTTCTCTATAGCTTTGCACCTATTAAGGAGGTTAACCAAGTCCCACACTTAGTTTAAGCTTAATGAAATCATTTCTTCTTTCATCGTTAGCATCCACCCTTCTTTAGTAGGCCTATTAAGAGCCTCATGTATATTCCTTATCTTATCATCTTCTTATGGGATAATGATGTGAATTTTCCCTTCTATTTCAAAACAGCAATAAGGAATCCTACCATAATTACTTGAGTAGCGTTCTAATGAAATAAATTCATCAACTTCTTCATTACTCTTAATCAAATTGGATACAATAGGTAAACTTATAGTGGATTGCATTCTTAATTTTTCTTAAGATAATTCTTAAAGTTCTAGATTACTCCCACTCGGATAAGATCCCTTTTTATAATTTCCCATAATGGGATCATTATGATCAAAAGTTTCAAATAGAAATAGATCTTTTCCTATTTGTCCTATTTTGAAAATTCATTTTCTAAAATGTGACATCTTATTACTCAAATTGAGTTAGACCTTTATTACTCATTCATCATGAACACGTGCCATTTAGAGTGTTCTGAGTATTTGATAAAGATACTTCTCTTCCCCCTTTGTGCCTAGTTTCCCATATTTATGAGAGAGATCATAAACATAAGCAACATATACTCTTGGTCTTATATGTTCTATGTTAAAGTGTTCATAATTGATTTTATGGGTACTTAATTAAGTACATAACTAGCTATAGACAATGTATCACTCTAATAGGTGATTGGTAGATTTTTTGGTGACATCATAGACTTAACCATTTCTAGTAATGTTCTATTTCATCTTTCCGCAACATCATTTTTGTTGTGAGGTTAAGTAAAATAGTTAATTATTTTTCTATTCCTTTTCATCATACGACATCTTAAACTTGTCAAACAAGTATTATTGTCCTTGATCAATTCTTAATGTTTTTATTTTCCCATCTAATTGCGTCTCTACTCAATTCGTATTGTTGGACCCCGTCTCCGGAGCCCAACATCGGGCATGAAAGCGTGATACTTGCTGCGTGAGGCAAAACTTATTAATCAAATGAAGAAGGAAAACCCTCGGAAGCTCAAGGGCCCATAGTGAACAAACTTGGAACTTGCTTTCATTTATTTAAAACAAACACATCCATAATTCATTAATATCCAAAAGGTGAGTTTTACAAGCTTTACTAACATTTCAAACCAAATTACAACTTTTGAGTTGAAGATGCCAAAATACAAAATACACTTGAACCGTAGAACTTGACATATAACTAAAGCCTTGACTTCAAAAGTGAAACTTGAAAATACATAAATAGAACAAAGCGAATTATCGCCATGACTCGTGACTCACTCGGTCTCTTGCTCGTCACTGAATGGGGGAGGTAAAGGGCTGAGCTATAAAGCTCGTGGAAACACATTTATAATATAGAAATAAGCAAAACTATTCAAAAGATAACTCATTAAAGTGATAAACTTTGAAATCATAGTAATTGAGCATGTAAAAGTCATATTCTCAAAATGCTTAATTTGAAAACAATTCATGAGTAAAATTCCAAATTTAAATGCGTGAAACATGATAATAAATCATAAACACAAGCATAGCATAATGGTTTGGGTTAGTCCAGGTTCTTGACGTACTACACATTCCCATCGAAGTGGTTGTGTAGTCGTAGTTTTTTTAGGGAGTCCTTATGGGGAGCTCCGTGCCACTTGCGGGTAGGCGAGCAAAGCCTTTTCATGGTCAACGTGAACGTGACGATTCTTGGGACATACCACAAACCCACATATCATGCATGATTCAAAGTCTTGTAAACTTGATTGCCAAACTGGCACTTGCTTGTAAACTTGCTTTCCATATCTTTTTGGAAAAACATGATTTCATATGCATGTATTTCTTGAAAATAGAAAACCCTTTTTTGAAACCTTTTTAATAATCATGAATGCAAATCATATGGCAAACATATAATCAATTCACATTAGCACATAAGGCAACATTGATGATGCAATTTAAAGTATTAAATCTTTCTTGATTTGAACAAAACAATGAGTGACTTATTTACTGTATTATAAATATGAACCCACCTTGAATTCCTTGCTTTTACTTGCTCAGGAATGAGTTTCCTCTTGTTCCTCTTGCTCCTCCTGCCTCACTTGATTTCCTAAAACAAGAACCAACATCCCATTCAATAACTCATGCTGAAACAATAATTTTATTCTTAACTTCCATCCAAAATTTCATATCCCTTGAGACTGATTCAGAACTTCATTTCTTCATGAAACTTATAGCCCTATGTCTCTAGTTTACAACGCATCAAAAATCACCTCATTTGGACTGCTATAGCAAAAGATATTCCCAAAACATCACAATTCATCTTTGCTGGAAACTAAGAGCTCGTCGCGGTGAAGGCATGCTCGTCGTCGCTTGTCGCCTCCCGTCACGTCATGACGTCTATGCAGCCACGTCGCGACGAGCGGCCTTCGTACTCGTCGCTGACGACGCGGTCTGGATAATAACTCCGAACCCGACTTCCCAAAATTTCCAACATCAATCCTTCCCATATTGACAATTCAACACATCTAAACTTAAGATCATGCCTTATACTTTAGTTCTAAACTCATTCTAACACAAGATCATCATCAAGACACAACAAAATCATCAACCCAAAGAATTTCCACAATTTTTTCAAAACCTAAAACCATCGATTCTAAACTCATGCAACTCTAATCTAGGGTTTAATCCATCTCAAATAAGAAGAAATAAACTCATACTTACTTGTTGAAGCTTCAATTCGATCAAAATCGTTAAACCTAGCTTTCCTCTTTCTTCTTCTTCTTCCTCTCTTCCTCTGACTCCCTCTTCTCCTTTCCTTTCTTTCCCTTTCTTTCTTTTCTTCTTCTAAATCCTTAAGCCTAAATGAAGGCACAAAGACTAGAATGCCCTCCTTGTTAAGTTTAATCTTCCCACTTAAGTGAACTTCCTATAATGCCCTCGTAAAGTTTTACCCTTTCATAAACACTTATTCCACACTAATCCCAAGTTAATCTTAATTTTCCACTACTACTCCCAATAAAATCAAACTATGCAATAAATCATACAATCAACACAGTTCATGCTTAATAACAGAAAGAAAAACAATTTGGGGCCCAACATTACTCCCCCTCTTAAAAGAAATTTTGACCTCGAAATTTACCTGAATCATCGAAGAGACGCGGATACTTTTCCTTCATGGCATCCAATGGCTCCCACGTGGCCTCTTCCACTGAATGGTTCCTCCATAGGACTTTAACTAGCTGAACCGTCTTGTTTCTGAGAACCTTTTCTTTGGTGTCTAAAATCTCCACTAGGATTTCCTCATAACTCAAATCATCTCTCAACTGAACCTCCGTAGCCTGAATGATATGAGAAGGATTCGATCTATACCTCCTCAGCATGAAAACATGGAAGACATCATGAATCTGAGACAATTCCGGAGGTAACGCCAACCTGTAGGCTAGTGGTCCGATCATCTCAAGAATCTCATAAGGACCCACATATCTTGGACTCAACTTGCCCTTCTTGCCAAACCTCATTACTCCTTTCCAAGGAGACGTCTTAAGGAACACCTTTTCACTAACTTCATACTCCATCTCCTTCCGATGAGCATCGGTGTAACTCTTCATCACATCTGGTGCCTTAAGCCATTGCTAACCAGATTGACTTTATCCACTGTCATCTGAATCAACTCTAGTCCTACCAGCTTCCTCTCTCCTTCTTTATCCCAACATAACGGAGTTCTACACCTCCTACCATACAATGCCTCATATGGAGCCATTTGAATGCTCGAATAGTGCAATTGTTATAAGCAAATTCGACCAATGGCAAGTGCTCATCCAAGCTCCTTGAAATCCAACACACATGCCACAGGCATTCCTCAAGTGTCCGAATGGTCCTTTCAGATTGAACATCTGTTTGAGGGTGAAAAGTCGTGCTAAAATTCAGCTTAGTACCTAAAGCTTCCTGCAGCTTCCCAAAATCTCAAGTGAGCCAGGGATCTCATCGAAACTATGGAATCTGGAATCCCATGCAATCTCACTATCTCATCGATGTACTTCTTTGCTAACATGCAAAGAATCAGTCAACTGATTGCCAAGAAATGGGCTGACTTAGTCAACCGATCCTGATAACCCATATGGCATCATGCTTCCTCTTGGTCTTGGGCAAACCCATCGAAATCCATGGTCACTCTTTGCCACTTCCACTCGAGAATGGACAATGGCCTTAACTTTTGAAGGTGCACGGTGTTCACTTTGACTTAGCGACACAGAGACACTTACTTGCATACTCTGCACATCCCTCTTCATGCCCTTCCACCAGAAATGCTCTCTCAAATCTCTGTACATCCTGGTGCTACTTGGGTGCATGGCATAAGGTGCATTGTGTGCCTCATCCATTATCTCATCCTTAACCTCCCTGCTATCTGGAATGCAAAGCTTGTTTCTTACTGTCATGAGTCCGTCATCCCTCATTACTACTTCAGAAATCTTACCATTCTGAATTTCCTCCCGAAGCTTGCTCAAATCTGCATCCTGCACCTGCAACTCCTTAACCTTCTCCCGAAGTATTGGCCTTATCCAGAAAGTTAGCTGAAGGCAATCTAGTTCCTCCTTCAAGCTTATCTTAAGCTTAGCCATCTCTTCCAACAAGGAAGGTAAACTGCTGAATATGGGCAATAGAGACTTCCTACTCAAAGCATCTGCTATGACATTTTCCTTGCACAGGTGATACTCAATCAATGAGATCATAATCCTTGAGTAACTCAATCCGTTCTACGCCTCAAATTGAGTTCATACGGCTCATAAGTACTTGAGACTCTTGTGATCGAGAAAGATCCTCGTCCGAACCCCATAAAGATAATGCCTCCAAATTTTCAAGGCAAAGATCACCGCTGCTTAACTCCGGATCATGAGTCGGATAATTTAACTCATAAGGCTTGAGCTGCCTTAAAGCATAAGCTATCACCTGCCTCTCGCATCGATACACAACCAAGACCCTTCCTCGAGGCATCACTGCATAATCGAATAGTCCTCATCACCCGAAGGCAAAATCAAGGCTGGAGCACTTGTCAACCAGTGCTTGAGCTCCTCAAAGCTCTTCGGCATTCATCGGTCGGATAAACTTCTAATTCTTCCTCAGCAGCTTAGTTATCGGAGCAAATTTATCATGGAAAATCCTTCTATGAACCTCCTAGTAACTTGCCAAACCGAAAACTTCTCACCTCTTCACCTATCTTGGCGCATGCCAATTCACCTTGCTTCGACTTTCCTCGGATCAACATATCGCCATCTCACGAAATCACATGTCAAGGAATGTCACCTCGTTTTTTTGAAGCAAAACTCACACTTGTTGAACTTAGCATAAGCTCCCTCCCCCTCGAGTTTGCAACACAATCTCGAGATGTTCCTCATGTTCTTCTTCACTCTTAGAATATACCGAATATCATCTATAAACACTATGACAAGCCGAGTCAAATACTCCTTGAAGACCCTATTCATAAGATCCATAAAAGCAATGGAGCATTGGTCAAACCGAATGGCATAACCAAGAACTCATAATGTCCATACCGGAGTCACGAAGGTTTTTCTTGCTTACATCAGACTCCTTGATTCTGAGCTCATGATAGTCTGACCTGAGATCAATCTTGGAGAAGACCCTTGCTCCCTGCAGCTGGTCAAACAGATTATCTATCCGTGGCAAAGTATACTTGTTCTTAATGGTCACCTTGTTGAGTCTCCGATAGTCAATACACATCCGCCATGATCCATCTTTCTTCTTGACAAGCAACAGGCGCTCCCATGGTGACGAACTCGGCCTGACATACCCCTTCTCTAACAGTTCCTCCAACTGTTCCTTAAGCTCCCTCAACTCAGCTAGAGCCATCCTATAAAGCGGTATTGAAATCGGTAGCGGTTCACGGAATCAAGTCGATGGCAACTCGATTTCCTCACCGGCAACAAACTGGTAATTCATCCGAAAACACATCAAAAACTCCTCACAATCGAAAATCCTCTAACTTCCCACACCCACATCGACATCCACCACATGTGCCAAGAAGGCTTCACACCTGCCCATCATTCTTTCAACTAACATAGCCGAAATCGGTCTTAGCGATGGTGTTTCTCGTCCCCTTGAAAATCACCTTCTCACCATTGCCTGCATCAAATTCCACCTCTTTCGACTACAATCCAAATTTTGCGGATATTTTCCATAGTATCCATCCCCAAATAACATCTAACCCTCTTAGGTCTAGAGGTAGTAAGTCCACTACCAATCTAGCACCCTCAATGAAGAGTTCACAATCCTCATATACCTGACTGATCACCACATTCCTCCCTAGAGGAGTACTAACAAGCAAAGGCTTATCCAAAGGCACAGAATTCACACCATGCAATGCTATACTTGCAGAAACAAAAGAATGCGTGGAACCAGAATCAATTAAAACAAATCTTCGTGAATCAAGTAATTGAGCCATACAGTGGCGACTTGGTCAAAAGCGCGCAGCTTCCTCCTAGTCATGGAAAACACCCTTGCTCGAGCTCGCCCTTGGCCTTCCTGGAGGAATAGCCTTCCTAGCAGTCCTAGATTTGTCTACCTCGATAATCGGCTTTGTTCCCACTGCCTTGCAGCTTGAAGCTGCGACCATCTGTCTCGGTACTGCACTGGACAATCGTTGACCATATGCCCCTTCTCTCCACATCTAAAACAGACTCCAAGAGACTTGAGGCACACTCCTTGGTGATGTTTCCCACAATGATCACATAAGGGGTTGGTGAACCAACTCTTTCCTGCTCTTCCAGTGCCTCCCACATTAGAGGCTTGCCCTGACACCGCCTTTGCCTGCTGTTCTTCTGGTAGAGCTGCAGCTACCCACTTCACTGAGTGTGAAAGCTCCTTGTGCTCCTCTCAGGCATCGGTGCATGATCCCTTCTTAAAAGACTAGTCCTGTTCCTCCTTTTCCGCCACTTCATTTCGATATTCTCCGTTTTTTAGCCTGGAGTGCAGCATCCACCAATTGCTGGTAGTCACAGAAATTGTAGATCAAGATTTTCTCCCGGATCCCCAGGTGAAGAACTCCCTCAAACTTACGGCACTTGTCTTCCTCAGATGCCACAATGTTAGTTGCATAACGAGAAAGCTGTGTGAACTTAAGCTCATATTAGCTCACACTCATGTCTCTCTGAGTGAGGTTGAAACTCCACGGCCTTCTCCTGTACATACACTCTGAGAGATACTTCTTTCTAACACTTCCCCAAAGTCTCTCCATGTCAAGACTGGTGTGCACAACCCGACCGTGAGCCACTCGATTCCTACCAATGCAGCGTCTCCCTATAATGATCGATTGCATACTCTAACTTCTCCTCATCTGCATTTCATCTCTTTAGAACCCTCTCGGTCCTCTTCAACCAGGCTTTAGCCTCTTTTGGATTAGTCGACCCATTGAAATCAACAGCCCCAAACTTACGGAGCTTGTTATACTGCCCACTCCTATCTACTGGAGCCAACGATCGAATCGAGATCTTGGACCCATCGCATACGTGAAAGCCTGAGCAAAGGCTTGAAAGAAACTCGGATCCATGGGATTCATTTGAGGCATAGGAGGCGGTGGAGGTACTTCTTGTTGCAAACTAGGTGCCTCGTAAATCGGAGCGAATGTGTCCCAAAGATCACCGAGGAACATACGGATTCATCGGTGCTCCCTTGACGAGAATGAGATCGAGTCATAGCTCCTCGAGTTCTCTTCGAGGTGGCATTTCACTCTTCATATAAAACCATTGAAAATATTTAGTTCAAGCAAGACAATTTCAAAGTATGTAAAAACAGTTCAAATCATGTAAAACAATGCAAGTTATTCCTTGAAAGCAATGACATGCAATCCTAGACCAAAACCTAGGCGCTCTGATACCACAACATATTGGACCCCGTCTCTGGAGCCCAACATCGGGCATGAAAGTGTGATACTTGCTGCGTGAGGCAAAACTTATTAATCAAACGAAGAAGGAAAACCCTCGGAAGCTCAAGGGCCCTATAGTGAACAAACTTGGAACTTGCTTTCATTTATTTAAAAAACACATCCATAATTCATTAATATCCAAAAGGTGAGTTTTACAAGCTTTACTAATATTTCAAACCAAATTACAACTTTTAAGTTCAAGATGCCAAAATACAAAATACACTTGAACCAAGAGAACTTGAAATGTAACTAAAGCCTTGACTTCCAAAAGTGAAACTTGAAAATACATAAATAGAACAAAGCGAATTGTCGCCATGACTCGTGACTCACTTGGTCTCTTTCTCGTCACTGAATGGGGGAGGTAAAGGGCTGAGCTATAAAGCTCGTGGAAACACATTTATAATATAGAAATAAGCAAAACTTTTCAAAAGATAACTCATTGCCGTGATATACTTTGAAATCATAGTAATTGAGCATGTAAAAGTCATATTCTTGAAATGCTTGATTTGAAAACAATTCATGAGTAAAATTCCAAATTTAAATGCGTGAAACATGATAATAAATCATAAACACATAAGCATTGCATAATGGTTTGGGTTAGTCTAGGTTCTTGACGTACTACACATTCCCATCGAAGTGGTTGTGTAGTCGTAGTTTCTTGAGGGAGTCCTTGTGGGGAGCTCCGTGCCACTTGCGGGCAGGCGGGCGAAGCCTTTTCATGGTCAACGTGCATGTGACGGTTCTTGGGGCATACCACAAACCCACATATCATGCATGATTCAAAGTCTTGTAAACTTGATTGCCAAACTGGCACTTGCTTGTAAACTTGCTTTCCATACCTTTTTGGAAAAACATGATTTCATATGCATGTATTTCTTGAAAATAGAAAACCCTTTTTTGAAACCTTTTTAATAATCATGAATGCAAATCATATGGCAAACATATAATCAATTCACATTAGCACATAAGGCAACATTGATGATGCAATTTAAAGCATTAAATCTTTCTTGATTTGAACAAAACAATGAGTGACTTATTTACTGTATTATAAATATGAACCCACCTTGAATTCCTTACTTGTACTTGCTCAGGAATGAGTTTCCTCTTGATCCTCTTGCCTCACCTGATTTCCTAAAACAATAACCAACATCCCATTCAATAACTCATGCTGAAACAATAATTCTATTCTTAACTTCCATCCAAAATTTCATATCCCTTGAGACTGATTCAGAACTTCATTTATTCATGAAACTTATAGCCCTATGTCTCTAGTTTACAACGCATCAAAAATCACCTCATTTGGACTGCTATAGAAAAAGATATGCCCAAAACATCACAAGTCATCTTTGCTGGAAACTAAGGGCTCGTCACATGGAAGGCACGCTGTCATGACGTCATGACTCTTCAGACGTTGTCAGCGTGCGGCCACGTCGCGACGAACGGCCTTGTACTCGTTGCGACGTGCGGGTCTGGAGAACAACTCCGAACCCGACTTCCCAACATTTCTAACAGCAATCCTTCCTATATTGACAATGCAACACATCTAAACTTAAGATCATGCCTTATACTTCAGTTCTAAACTCATTCTAACACAAGATCATCATCAAGACACAACAAAATCATCAACCCAAAGAATTTCCACAATTTTTGTCGAAAACCCTAAAACCATCGATTCTAAACTCATGCAACTCTAATCTAGGGTTTAATCCATCTCAAACAAGAAGAAATAAACTCATACTTACTTATTGAAGCTTCAAATTCGATCAAAAATTGTTAAACCTAGCTTTCCTCTTTTTTTCTTCTTCTTCTTCCTCTCTTCCTACGACTCCCTCTTCTCCTTTCCTTTCTTTCCCCTTTCTTTCTTTTCTTCTTCTAAATCCTTAAGCCTAAATGAAGGCACAAAGACTAGAATGCCCCTCCTTGTTAAGTTTAATCTTCCCAACTTAAGTGAACTTCCTATCATGCCCTCATAAAGTTTTACCCCTTTCATAAACACTTATTCCATACTAATCCCAAGTTAATCTTAATTTTCCACTACTACTCCCAATAAAATCAAACTATGTAATAAATCATACAATCAACATAATTCATGCTTAATAACAACAATATAAACAATTTGGGGCCCAACACGTATAATTTATGAAATATTTTAATGATTCTGATTTGTGAGAAATCAAATAGACTTGACTATATTAAGTATAGTCATCTATAAAAGTGATGAAGTATACATTCATTAGAACACAAATGTCTAACAACGAATATGCAACCCATGTTCCCTTTCTAAATGACTTTCGTGTCATTTTACTAGCTAGAAAATGTTTACAAATAGGTAAATCTACTTGATATAAATCACCTAAGAGGCCTTCTTTAACTAATCAACTTATTTGATTTTGACCAATATAATATAGTCTAGCATGCCACAAAATTGCATAATTATTGGAATTACTAAACAATGTAAAACAAAAAATATCTTTCATTATTATTTGAATTAACAACATATAAAACAATAAAACCATCCAACATAAATCCATGACCATTACAAATATGTCCAAGATCTAAATCCACTCCACCAATGTGGAAATTCACATCGAAACTAAAACTTATAAAACCAACTTAGAGATTAGATTATGTCGAATCTTTAGAGCATACAACACATCATGTAGGATCAGGGATTGACCATCACGTATGTCTAACTTGTAGGTTCCAATCCCTTGCACAATAACCCTTTAGTTATCTCCTATATAAATCCATCATGTTCCATATGAGATTTTACATAATGCCACTAAGGCATCTCTGTCCTTCACTATATGGTTGGTTACTCTAAGATCTGCAATCCATAAAGGATATGATTCTATTAAAACAATACAACAATAGATATTTACGATAAAATTTTGTACAATAAGATTATACCTTTTGGGCTCATTACAATTACAAACAACACTTTAATTTATTTATGTTTTGTTTTCAAAAGGATGTTATCCTTTTCCACGTTAATTCCACTTTGCCTTCTTAGAGTCTTAAGTATAATGGATATTTTACTTACCTTTGTTCCATTTGGATCCACCATGATGTTTACGCTTCCAATTCATAACTCTATATAAGCTAGAACCAATTATATATACCTTGGAGGACATCTTAGAGGCTTCAAGATGTTCTTCTTTTAGTATGAGATGGCTCATAGCATCTTTCATTGTTTTTATGCTTTTATTGTGAGTTGGATGCATCTTTATATACTCATAACTCTAAGGTAATGAAAGAATCACAACTTGTACTTGATGCTCATATGATAGTTTGTGACCAACATCATGTAACTCACTTATCAAACATGTGCCTCAAATGCTTTTACATTGTATAATCCAGTTGTTTCTTATATATGCAAACTTTATAATGAGTTACCTTACTTTGATCATTGAAGTCTCTCCAAAACGTGTAGCTAAAGCAGATCATATTTCTTTAGCAGCTTCATACTTACAAAACTTATGCATGATATCATTATTCATATTGCTTGGCAACGTAATGTGAGCTAATGAGTTCTTTTTCCTCCATATTTCATAAGCATCACAATCCCTTTTATGTTTGACCGTGTTTCCTTCCTCAAGAATGTTCATAGTTATGTTTAATGGATCTATAGCCTCTTGCTCCTCTAGTATATATTAGATTTTCATGATCCAAATCTTATAATTGTTGCCATTTAATTTCTCACGCTTATTAAATTCAATGACAATATTCTCTTATGCAACAATCATTATTGAAATTATACAGTTTTTATAAAAAGAAACAATATACATACTTGTCAATGTTATGTTATGCATATATATTGGTTTTCAATTATCTACAAAATTGAGAGTATATATTCTCAATCATCATTAACATGACGACTAAATAATCGAAAGAGTATATGTATTCTCAATCATCATTAATATGACAACTAAATATAGATGTAAGAAAATTGGAAGCAGATAAAATGCAAGATTGAAACTTATCACTTTTTCAAATTGATTTTGTATTTCTATAAGTTAAAGGACTTCTTTAAAAACTTTTCTTCTATGCAAAAATCATTTTATATATTTGTATGTTTCAAAAGATTGTCATCGGTTCTTTTAAGTGAATATTATCTCAAATTTATAGACAATTTCATGATGTTGGTGATTATTAACAGCTAACAATTGAAATGTCACACTAAATTCATCATGTATTGTTTCGTAATCATTCACTTTTTTTGTTTAAAGGAAATTGAGTGAATTACAAAATAGGCGTGGGACACTAGTCCCGATTGATCCTCAGGAGGAAGTGGTGGCACCCAGAGGTGTGATGTCGAAAAGGTAACCCTAACAGGTAGCGGGTCACTGGAGGCCAACCAATCGGCACATCTGTTGCTCTCTCGGTGAACATGTCGATGAGCAATAGACCAATTGCGGAGAGTAACTCGTGGATGCCGGGACAATAGGATTGGTCGCTGTGTGCGGCCTTGGCAATCGAGTGATCATGGTGTGTCTGCGATCGAATCCACCTCCAACTCGATCGGCAAAACCTAGTTGCTGCTAGCGAGGAGAGACCGGTGAAGACTCCCGGAGTTCTGCAGAGAGAGAGGCGCACAACCCGTGATTCGAGTGAATCCTCTCGGCAATGGCCGTCCATCGCGCGAAAAGGCCACCGCACCGCCATGCACGTGAATGCGATTGCTGGCTCCGTCGGTGTTTAATTTAATCTAGCCTGGTGGTGGCTTGGTCCAACTGATGAGAAGCTCAGACCGGGGCTGGACTCGGTGGCCAAGGTCACTGCGCCTCACGGACGACTGGTGGAGGTGATCTGCATAAGATAAAATGAAAGCATCAGGGGAGGGGGCCAATTGAAATGGGTATCAAATAACGTTTTGTTCCTCCAGGTCCAGAGGAACCAACAAGTAAGCCCGAAAATGGTTGCCCAGGCATGGCCCCTAAACCGAGTGCCGGTGTGGATATTAGTGTACAACCAGTCCTGAAGAGACTATGTAAAGAAAGCAGACGTAGTAAGTTGAGGGGACAGCATTGTCCAGACGCGACGAGCTCGAATGCAATCCCGCACTGCGTGGAGAGAAGTTTCATCGAAAGAACAATGTGGGCAGCAACTGTCCGCAGTGAGGTGTAGTTGAGCCCTATGGTGATTCGTGATAAGCCGATCATGCCCGAGAAGCCAAAGAAAGGAGCGGGTACGTGGCGGCCCCGGCCACTGCCAGATGGACGTCCATATCCCATGCGAAGTCTCAGTGTCATGGCCCAAAAGCATGGAGTAAGTACGCCGATGATAAAAGATCATTGTCTGAAGCACCCCAAACCGACTTATCGGCGCCAGGAGGGATGGGGAAAGTACAAGCGATAAGGCGACAGATCGAGGAAGGAAGCCACGATCGGAACTGGTCCCAATCGCAGTGGCCACTGGAATGAACAAAATGGAAGTAGGCAACATGAAGTGACGGCAGAATCTTTGGGGATGCGTGGGGGAGGAGTGGCCCAGTGCCCACTACCCACGGGTCGAGCCAGAAGTGTGTCCTGGAGCCGTCGTTGAGCATCCATTTCAGACCTTGCTGAACTATATGCCAGGTGGCTTGTATGCTTCTCCAGACCAAGGAACCCCGAGTGGTAGGCAAGGAGGGGGGGATGTGGGTAGCATCGAAGCAGTATTTGCGGATAGCTTTGAACCTGGCACAAAGCGATTGGTGATGAGAGTCCAGCCAAGTTTAGCAAGAAAAGCATCATTGGTTTCCCAAATACGCCTAATTCCTAGTCCGCCCAATTCTTTGGGTTTGCAAACGTCATTCCAATGGACGAGGTGTACCTTGCGGTGATCACTTGTCAAACCCTAGAGGAATTGGCGCGTGGCTCTTTCGGTAGCGTCCAAAGATCGAGGAAGACGAGCGATTTGCATGGTATACCTCGGAATGGCGGCTAGAAGCCGAAGCAAAGCGTGAGGCGCCTGCGAAGGAAAAGAAACTTAATGACCAACCCGAGAGACACTGGTGGACCTTGTCAAGAATGGGTTGATAAGTGCGACGCGTGACACGCTAGTCTGCGAAGGGGACGCCAAGATCTGAGTCCCATTATTGGTCCGGAATACCTAATGCAATCACGAGGATTGACAAGTAGGGAGGGTGTTACGGGAGAAATAGCAGCGAGATTTAGCTAAATTCACCCGCTGCCCAGGCGGTGCAAAATGAGTTAAGAGTATCCCAATAATGTACATCTGGTCATACGAGGCTTCCGCAAGAGGATGAGGTCATCGGTAAAAAAGGTGAGATAGGCGGGCCATGCCGCTTCGATGTGAGCACCGCCATTGACCTTGAGCCACCTTTTGGGAGATGGTGTGACTTCAGACGTCCATACAAAGAACAAAGATGTAGGGAGAGGGGTGCTGAGCGGATACCATGAGTAGGGATGAACGGGGCACTAAAATCCCCCTGCCAGTTAACTTGGAGGGAGACCGTAGAGATGCATTTCATGATGAGGGTAATAAGAGAGCCCGGAAGGCCCACGTCAAGAAGAGTGTCATGGATGAAGGCCCACTGAAGCTGATCATACGCCTTTTCTAGATCCACTTTGATTGTCATAAACCCCTTACGCCCGATTTTTCGGCGCATAGAGTGAATGACTTCCTGGGTGATGATAATGTTATCGGTAATCAAACGACCCGGAACGAAGCTGCATTGGGTGGGAGAGACAAGGTCACTAAGATACGGTTTGATGCGATTAACCAGAATCTTGGTGAGGCATTTGTATAAAACGGTACAGAGTGCGATAGGTCGGAAATGATGGAGCGAAGACGGGGACGAGATTTTGGGAAGAAGTACCAGAACGGTACGATTGAGTTGAGAGTCCCAGAGGCCGTGACTAAAGATCTATTGAAGGAAAGCCGTCACAGAAGGGCCAATAATATCCCATTGAGACTAGTAAAATAAAGCTGTTAATCCATCCACGCAGGGCGCTTTATTGGGTGCCATGGAGAAAAAAGTGGTTTTGACTTCCTCGGGGCATAACTGCCGTGTGAGGTCATCAGTGGCAGTTGGAGGAAGGGTGGGAAATTGTCCCGGAAGGTGCCAACTAGGGGGAGGAGGCCCGTCGAAACGGGAGAGATCCATGAAGTGGCATCGTGCTAGGTTACGGAGGGCCAGAGGGTCAGTGTGAACGGTGCCATCCGTAGCAGTTAAGGTTGTGATGCGGGTTTGACGGCGCTTAGATTTAGTGAGGGCGTGGTAATAGGAAGTATTCCTGTCACCCTCAGTGAGCCATTGGCTACGTGAACGTTGATGCCAGAAATACTCTTCCTGAGTCAGAACGTGATCTAATTTCGTCTGCAGATGATCCTCAAGCGCCTGGAGAGACGCCGAGTCAGAATCTTCCAAAGGTTGCTGGAGTCCGGCCAAACGGGCTATAAGACGGTTCTTGCGATGAAAAATGTTCCCAAAAGTGTCATTATTTCATTGGGAAATGATGGCCGAAAAATGAGGCAACGCTCCACTGAGGTGTACGGAAGAGTGAGGCCAGTGTTCAGAAACAAGACGACCGAAATCCTCGTGAGTGAGCCAAGCGGATTGAAACCGGAGCGGACGTCGAACCGGCAGAAGAGGATCGGGGCCAGTAAAAGTAAGGAGGAGGGGCCGGTGATCCGATTTCAAAAAAGGCAGGTGCGTAACACTGGTACCGGGGAAAGCGTCATGCCAAGAAAGAGAACAGAACGAGCGGTCTAACCGAGCTCTAACTTGCCCGCGACGCCATGTGTAATGAGGGCCTATAAAAGCGACTTCCTGTAGATTGCAGAGATGCACGCAATCTCGGAAGTGGGGGTTGACAATGGGCTGAAGACGAGAGCCACCACGTTTATCGCGGCTATCCAATTTGGCATTAAAATCGCCACCGACTAGCCAAGGGTTCGTGATAGTACGAGCTATGGTGGGGAGGTAATGCCAGAGGAACTTCTGTAATGCAGGAGTCGGGCTAGCATAAATGGCCGTGAACTCTAGTGTTGAGTTGTCCCACTGAATACTGGCATGCACGAACTGACGGTGAGTGAATCTGATGCGGACGGTAATGTCGGAAGTCCACAATAACCAAATACCGCTCGAAAAGCCCTTCACTTCAACCCGGAAGGAGTGGTCAAATCCCATAGTACGGATGACATTCACATTTTGATTATATGAATATGACAAATGCATTAACTACAATTTTCATACAACATAATCAGAAGCAAATTGAGCACAATCTTATGTTAACAAGTAGCGTAAAAAAGAAAAAAAACGTTGCGTCCACCTTTGAAGTTAACCTTATTGCCTAATTCCTCACGTAACTAAGGGGGCGTTTGATTTGAGGATTTGGGAATGAAGGAATGGAATAATTGTAAAAAATAGTCTTTGCTTTGGAGTTTTCAATTATAAGGGAATAGATTTATTCCATTAAGTTTGAATCTACTAAACCTCCAAACGGAATGGTGTCAGTTTTCATTCCAATCTAGTGGTTCTTATTTATACCCTCCCTACATAAGCAATTTTATTTTAATTATATTACTCATCACTCATCACATCATCATCATCTTCATCTTCATTATTATTATTATTATTATTATTATTATTATTATTATTATTATTATTATTATTATTATTATTATTATTATTATTATTATTAAGTTTTAAACTTATTATTATTATTAATTATTTTTTGTTGTTGTTATTATTATTATTATTATTATTATTTATTATAAATTTTAAACTTCGATAATAATAATAATAATAATATTATTATTATTATTATTAATTATTAATTATTGTTCTTATTATTATTTATTATTATAAATTTTAAACTTATTATTATTATTATTATCCTTATTATTATTATTATTATTATTATTATTATCATCATCATCATCATTATTATTATTATACAAAATTAATTATCTTATTTTTATTTTATTATTATTGTTATTATATGAAATTAATTATCTTATTATTATTATTATTAATTATTATTATTAATTTTATTATCTGAAATTAATTATCTTATTATTATTATTATTATTAATTTTGTAATAATAATAATAAATATGATATGAAAAATGATATTATATTATCTTTCATTCTCATTAATGCAACAAACCAAACAACATTATTGGTATTAATCCGTAAACTCAAGTTACAAACCAAATATCATTTTTTATTTTTCATACTCATTCTCATTTCCTTTTACTATTATACTTATATTTATACCCAACCCGGTGCTCAAACTAAACGTTCCCTAAATTTATTTATGATTTTATAATTTTGAGTTTCGGAGGGAAGAGTTAAATATTTTATTTTTGTTTAACTCCTCGTTTGTTGCAAAAAAAGCGATCATGATTAGGTCCTAGACATAATAGCCCAATGTCAAATCCAAAACCTAAAACAGAAGGGATTTGTATCGTGCCACTACCAAACCCGCCAAATAGAAGCTAAGAAGCGCTTCGTCTTCTGCTGATCCACTCAAAAGAACAGAAAATTTTCTACGAATAATTTGAATTCTTGTCCTCACCTACATTAGATTTTAGAATCGCTAAGTTCTAAATTTTACTAACGAATTCATGGCACGTCTCTTTCTCTTTATACAAAGACGGGGCATTTTGTATTTTCTCGTTTCTGGGTCATTGAATTCCTTCTTTACTTGTGTATAATTGTTGGCGTTTGATTGATTTGCAGGATGAATCGACTGAAGAGCTTGACCCCTTGTTCGATTATAGTCGTGTTCGGCCAATTCATTGCGTATATGTTGATGGTGATGTTTAGTTCTTTAACTTCTCTTTCTTATGCCCGTTTTCCTGGGAAGAAAATAGAGTGGAGTTTCTTTTTCTTTTTCAAGTTCCTGTTGTGGGTTTGAGGAAGTTTTTTTTTTTGGGTTTTATAGGGGAAGAAAAAGAAAGAAATGCTAGTCTTTTTTTTATTCGTCTGTTTATCGCAAATTAAAAAAGTTTCTTTGGGTTTATGTGACAGACGACGACAGTCCTGATGAATTACCAACTAAACGTTTGAACACATCTGAGCCTGCTGTAAGATTAAAACTATTCTGACTGACCCTCTGGCGTCTATGTGACCCATTTCAATGTGCAAGTACAGCTGCCTTTGCTCTTGATTCACTCCCTTATATCTTCGTTTATTCTGTCAATTAGGTTCAAGTGGTAGATGACGATGTGGAGGTAACTGAAGTCAAGAATTCTGAAAACAAGGATGAGGAAGATTGGCTACCTCCTCCTCCCAAGATCTCAGGTCATTCCCAAGATTTGCTCGGTGAGAACTCAATGATAAAGGAATTGAGGTATACATCCCTATCTTATTTCTTATGCTTTGGATTTTCATCTTTAGTGTTCTAGATAGTGTTTTTCCAGAATTTAATTTCTCATGTTGAACTTGTTCATGTTATGTAATTTTGTCGTTTCATTTTATGTAATCCAGGTTTTTCTTATGAAACTAATAGTGATGTGAAACAGCAAAAGCATTTTCAATACAATGAAATTAAAAACAAATTACTCTAAGCAGTAATTCTAATTATTAGACATGGATTATGTGCAGGTACATCTGATTTTGCAATGCAATACATATCCAAACTTTTAGAAATTGTTATTGTATCAATATTTTTAAGGAAAAGAATTTTATTTTATAACTCAAAATGAATACTTGGGAAAATAAGAATGTCTTTATGTGGCTTTATATCAAAGAGTTTCCAGCACAATCTTGTAGATAATGCTTGCTTATATTTGAGTAGCCCTTCTTTTGGTTAAGAAGGATGGTGTAGCTCCACCGATGCTTCAAACTTAGGCGTTTCTTTGCAATGTACTATGCAGTGATGATACTTTCATATGATACAGCGACAATTTTGTTTTAAGTGAATGGTCCTTGTATTTTCTTTGTACACCATACGACAAATCCATCCCCAACAATTTTCCAAACAATGGACTTCTGTGGAAGATGCATTATATATTGTGATAGGCTCTCAAAAAATGTATATTTGACTTTGTAAGTATTCAACAAAGTATTGTAGGCTAGGAGGGGGATGAAATTCACGGGAAAGTGATATAGATGTTTGGATTGTGAGAATTCTCGAAAATTTGGAAGCATGAGGGATAAAAGGGGATAATCTTTATGTCCAGAAAGGTTGATGTTCATGTTTTTTTCTCATTTAATGATTGATCCAATGTACGTGAAATTGTCCATTGTACTGAAGGTCTTCTTCAAATGCTTTCTTGTCCTTGTTCTGACAAGTAATTGCTGCCTCATATTAGTTCTGGATATCTGAATGGTTCAACCTACCATGCTATTACCTGTAGGTGTTGGATGTTTCCTTGGTGACAACTAACCCTTCTTGGACATATTTTTCTTATCGGTTTTTCTTGGTTCAAAGGTTGTGGTGTTGGAGTCTATTGTGATGTAAATTATGTGATGTTTGCTTTTAAAGTTGATGAAGTGAAACAAAATATAGATCACTCAAAGCTGATTTTTTGTTAGTTACTCATGGCTTCATCATTTTCTATATTCATGTGCTCATTTTCATTTTAGTTCTCTCCTTGTGTTCCTGAGTCACCAACATTTTTCTTCCTTGAAACATGTATTTAGGCTAAAGAAGCTGGAGTTACAACAGAGTCTTGCGAGATCAGCTGAAGATGTATTGCGAGCTGTGGAGTCATCTGTTAGAAGAGACCTCAGTAGTTCAATTCAGTCATCATTGGATGATGCTGCTGAGCAAAAATTGAAGGCTCCTTTAGAAAGAACAAAAATAGTTATTTCATTTCAAGATAAGGATGAGCTCAGACAATTTCGTGTGTACAAGGTATAGATAAGACTTGATTTATTTGCACCAAGGCATATTTTAGACTGGACCTATTATAAGTCCAGATATACTATTATTTGTATTTTGATCAGTTCACTGCTTGTGGAAAATTATTCTTTATTCCATGGTACACTTTTTCACAGAATCTATACTTACACTGAAATTTCACTTCATTGAAATAGTAGATTATGGTGCTTAAGGAACGAGGAACTTTGGAGAATATCATGATTGAAGAATTGGTGCTATCTACTATGAAAAAAGTCAATGATACTTATTTTATGTTCACATCTAAGAAGTAAACTTCTCTGCATTTGATATACATTTGGTTTTTGTGGAAGTCTGTAAACGAGTGATTTTTAGAATTTGTATTAGGCAGCTATAATGCTTTCACGTGTTACTTTAATTTTCCTATGTTTAATTAATGTAGTAATTGAAAGGAATGACCATAATCTGCTCTTGTTTTGTCATTTCTAGCATGAAATGTTCGCAAGGATAAGAGATGGATGTTATACCATTGGGCCCACTGGGAGACATTTTTAACTATGATTATTAGTCAATTTGCAGGAGTCACCAATGAAAACTTGATGGGTATACATATTAGCGGTCTCCTTGTTAACTTGTTGATGTTCACATGCTATGTAGTCTTTCGTATCTCCATTTTTTTCTATTGGCAAGTGTACTTTCAACTGCTCTGCTAAGCTATTTGCTTCTTAATAGGATGAGAAGTTTGAACGTATTTTCAAAATGTATGTGGATAAAGTTAAACTTGACATTCAAAGCTTAGGCTTTTCGTTTGATGGGGATATAATCCATTCGGCAGCAACCCCCAATAGCCTTGGGATGGAAGATGATGATATCATTGAAGTGCATGCCAAGAAAAAGTGACTGAGGTATGATATAATACACGGTATATATATTTGGGACCTTTTGAAATCATTGCCTAACAGTTGCAATTGGACCAAATCCACATTCTCATGTTTTGGTTAAAAGCAAGCTAGTTAGACATGAGAATTCATATTTTTTGTTTTGGAGAAATGGTCACCAGTAAAAAATCCAAAACGGGTACAATTTTTTACTCGTGCCTGGATCACTAATTCATGACTTCTTGAACCATTTTCAAATTTCTCTTTGGAATGGTCTATCAGTGTGTTCAGTGCGGTATTTCCTCAATGTCTTGCATAATTTTGTAACTTATTTTCTCTAATGCAGGAACCTGTATCTTCAAGCTCCCCAATTTTGAGTTGCAACTTCTGTTAAAGTTCTTTGTTTTGGACAGTGTTAAAAGAAACCTGATGGCGCTTCTTTTTAGGATTTGATTTGGCTCTTTTGATCTAACTTCCCTTTATCTGTATTATAATTTAACTTGGATTTGCTGTTTTTGGCCCTAATTGTACAGCATCTTTGAATAAAGTTTGTTAGGGTAATGATGCTCACGGGAAGTTGGAGGACTTTTCAAGCTTTGATAGGGTAGTTAACAAGGGAAGTAGTTTATATTATTTGCTTGTAATCTACTCAAATTTGATATAAAGAAGACAATTATGTTATCTATTGATTTCTTGGAAGATATGGGCTGCCAAAGGATATTTGACCTAAAGTGTTGACCTGAGTTATTACCATAATTATTAGAATTGATTGCATTTCTTTGTATACATTTAGGAGTTGATAGCTGTCTTTCAGTAATTGAGAGATTTGATAGCTGGAATAGTTTCCTAAATAGTCCTAAGCCTTGTGTGTATAAACCATAGAATTTCTTTGTAAAAGATATCTCAATTTACTAATACAAACACGTTTAGTTTCTCTCTGATTAATTTTTTTAATGGTATTAGAGTTCCGTCTGATTTAAAGGCCTAACTTTTCCTATCTAATTTCAAAAAAATTTAGCTATTTTCTGGTCAGAATAGTACTCTGGCGAAGTTTGTACTTGCCTAAAAATCAAGGTTTTTTTAATTTCATTGCCTTCTTCAGAACTGACTGGTGACCCTTTGTATGAAAGATTTGACATCACTAGCATCGTTACGTGCTGCCACGATCCATCAGCCTTTGTCGTGTGTGAGCTCCACATGCCACCCTTCGACCATTTTTCACCTAAGCTTTTAGTCCACTAGTGTAGCTGACCTGCGTACATCTTCCTTGTTTTAGAACTTCGGTAGCTTATCAGCAAATACGTCGGAAGCCTTTGGTTGTCTTTGAATTTTGTCTGTTACTATTGTTGGCAAATTTCTTTGTTTGTCCTGAGTGATTCTGAAGAAGATGGACGAAGAAAAGGTAATACTTTCAAGTTTTGATAATTCTTTACTTCAAATCAGCCCTATAAAATTTAATGGAATTAATTATCTTGCTTGGTTAAGATCTTGTTTGTTGTCCATTAAAGTTAGGGGATTAGAAAGTTACATTAATGGTGACATTAAGAGACTTGATGTCAATAATTCCAATTATAATCAATGGGAGTTCAAGATCTTCTTGTGATGTCTTGGTTCATCAATTCAATGAAACTAGAGCAATAACTAGAGATTGCTCGGACATATCTATTACTTGAGACACCAACAAAGATATGAAAAGTTGCTTCTTTGATTTACTCTTAAATAGGTAATAAATCTCAAAATTTTTATCTTCATAATAAACTGCACAATACTAAGCAGAGAGATATAACTGTCTCAAGTACGTTGTGGAGTTATGTGGTTTGTGGTAGGAATTGGATTATTACAAGATTTTCAAGGAGAATGCTCAAAAGATGTTAAATTCCAAAAAATGATAGAGGAGGATTGATTGTTTGACTTTTTAACAGGTCTTAACCTAGAATGTGGTCATATACGAGGTATTATCATTGGGAAAGATTCTTTCCCTTTGGTACAGCTTGTACATTCTCTCATTTAGCAAGAAGAGAGTACAAAAAATGTTATGCTACATACAACTATTGTTAAGAAAGAGGGGTTAGTGGCTAGCTTTATTGAGAAGCTAAAAATTGGCAAATATTTCATTTAATAAGGATCACTTGCATGTGATAATTATGGAAAACCAAGGAACACTAAATAAACTTGCTAGAAATTGCATGGGAGGTCAAATCAGAGTCATGGAAAATAAGGCAATTCAGTGGTAAGGGCTCAGGCCCACTTAGTTGAAGGGAATGAAGCATTTGAAACATCGTTAGCTGGAGTTTTATCCAATGAGGAACTTTAGAACTTAAGGCATCTTCTATCAAAATTGGACTCTCCTTTTACAGTTGGTATATCAAATATTGCAAAATCAGGTAATGCGTAATTAAAATCTAAAGATAATTTTTGGATTATAAACTCTGAAGCTAATATACATATGACAGGCTCTCAAAAGGAATTTTAAACATATTCTCATGTGAAAAAAGGGGAATAATGTTATAATAGCAAATGGGTCTTTTACCTCCGTATTTGGTACACGTTTTGTTAACTGTAGGCCCAATATCACCTTATCCTTGGTTCTTTGTGTACCCTATTTTTCTGTTACTCTTCTCTTTGTCAATTCTATCACTAAAGATCTTAATTGTAGAGTTGAATTTTTTCTTGGCTATTGTGTTCTTTAGGACCTCCACATAGGGAAGAGGATTAACATTGGTAGATTGCAGGATGACTTATATGTTTTCGAAGAAAATCATATGATAGTTGCACATTAAGCGTCTCTTAGAAATGATGCGTTAATAAGGAAATTCTATAGTGACATAGGCAGTTAAGACATCCTATGTTTTTTGTTCTAGAAAAATTATATCCAAGCTTGTTTAAAAGAATTTCTTTAAATTATTTGCTTGTGAAGCACGTGAACTTGCTAAACACACTAGAAGTTCTTATCATTTATCTAATAATAAAAGTTTTATTCCTTTTATGACAATTCACTTTGATATTTGGGGTCTTACTCAAAATTCCTCTTTTTCTGGTCATAGATGGTTTGTGACCTTTATTAATTGTTTCACAAGATTGACTAGGATTTATTGATGAAAGCCAAAAAATGAAGTTCTTTCATGCTTTTAATCTTTTCATAAAATGATTTATATCCTACATGATGCTAAAGTTAAAATCCTAATATCTGGAAATAGAATGGAGTATATGGATGAAAAATTTCGTGCTTATCTATATTCCTATGACATAATACATCAAATTAGTTGTGCCTATATTACTGAACAAAATAGAGTTGCGAAAAGGAAGGACAAACATATTTTGGAGGTAGCTTGATCACTTTTGTTCACTATGAACCTTCCAAAGGGATATTGAGGTGATGCAGTTCTTTTAATTGCTTATTTTATCAACAGAATGTTACTTTGAATTTTGGATTTTAAAAACCCTACAGAAATATTGCAAAGTAAAAATTCTTATATTGTACCTTTAAGAGTAGTTGGGTGTATTTGCTTTGTTCATGCTCAGAATGTGGGCAAGTTGGAGCCCAGAGCTTTGAAATGTGTGTTTGTTGGATATTCTTCTACATAAAAGGGATATAAATGTTATCACCAATGTTATGAATACTGCATTTTTCTTGCAGATCGGATTGGGCTCGAACGAAATGCATCGTAAGATGCTTTTGGGATATTTTAAAATTTATAAAATAGTCCCTAAACTTTTTAAAAATAGCAAAATAGTCCATATTGATATATCATACAAATGTCTTGTATACTTGACTAGTTTATCGTTTACATCAACCATGTTTTAAAAATCTTAATAATAAATAATAATGACAATTAATTTGAAATAACAATAATTTTTAAATATTTTACATATAAATAATAACCACAATTAATATAAATCAAAACAATCATTATCATACAATTATAAAATTAAGAATAATACAAAGAATTTAAAATATTACAATCATACAATTTCATCATTACAATAAATAATATTACATATTTACATCAAAAGATTCAAAACATCCGATAAAAAGAACAATAAATATTACAAAAAGAGTTGATGACGAATAAGCAATCAAGTAGAAGTTGAACCTGAAACAAAAATATTACATTTACATTACATACATATAATTTAGCATAAACATCAATGATCAAATACAAGTAAAATTAAGAGAAGAGGAAAAATAAAAACACGAAGTTCAATCGTCAACAAGGATACCATTGAATCAAGATGACCCTCTTGATCATTTGGTACAAAATCCTCATCATTGAGAGGAGCTTCATCATCATCATCATTCAAATTTAATGCACCAAATGACATGTCAATGCTCTCCCATCCAAGATCATCTTCCACATTCAAATCACTCACATCAACCGAATTAAGTTCTTCAGAAACTCAATCCGCCAAAATATCAATATTATCAATCGCAATTGGATCATTTGAACAACTTGTGCTATTAAGAGTCTTAGTAAACAATTACATTTAATTATTAGAAAATTATAAGAAATTATATCAAAATTAATAATGAAAATAACATACCTTTCCCGAAGCTTTAAATTGTAACGAACATAAACCAAGTCATTCAACCTCTTATGCTCCAATCTATTCCTTTTCTTGGAATGGATGAATTCAAATGTGCTCCAGTTTCGTTCACACCCAGTTGCACTCACACATTGACTTAAAATTCGAATCGCAAACTTTCTCAAATCTGGAACACAACATCCGAAAAGATCCCACCAAGCAACTGCAAGTTATAAGAAAACAAAAGTAGTGTTATAAACAAAATAAAGTGATAAATAAATTTCAACAAATAAGAAATAGGAAATAAGTAATACCTGGAGAAAGAAGTCCTCTTTGTTGAATAGCGACCGACATTCCAAAATCTCCATAAGAGTACTTATAAGCCTCCATTTGTGTGGTTAAAGCAATTTGCATTGAGTCATGAGGAACAATTGTTGTAATTGTCATAAGTATTCCTCTACTAACTTCAACTTGCTTTTCAACATCCAGTCTAAAATACACACTAGGATTCAAAAATGCCCCAGCTACAAACAATGGAGAAGAAAGTTATTTTTTTCTTCTCTCATTAATGATTGAGATATATGGCTGGTATAAAGAAGGCCTATGTTTCAGATTGGCCTTGATTGCTTCCGTTGCTCTCTCCATAGCATCAAAAATATAACCCATTGTTGGCTTTTCTTCACTATTAGCCAACCGAAGCACCCTCACCAAAGGCTCATAAACCCGGATAACGAATTGACATGCCGACCAAAATTTCCTATCTTCCAGTATGATACTACAAACCTCCATTCCAGCATTAGACCTAGCATGCTGAGATGTAACCCACTTATCACTTGTAAACATTTGCCTTAACTCCTTCCTCAACAAAAGAAAAGACTGAAGTGATAAGAAATTTGTTGCAAATCTTGTCACAGCAGGGCGACACAAATTCCTACCATTGATAAATTCCCTTCTCATCAAATTTAAAACCCATGCACGATTATAAATAAATTTTGTCACCTTTTTTGCCTTCTGCATGGTCTCATCAAAAACAGGAAAATACCTAGGATTTCCTATATCCTCCAATATTAAGTCAATGCAATGTGCAACACAAGGAGTCCAAAAAAATGAATTATAGGTTCTCTGCAACCTCATCCCTGCCGCTTTATAAGCGGAATCATTGTCAGTAATAAACTGAATAATGTTTTCCACCCCTACTTCATTCACAACTTGATCAAATATCTCAAACAAATTATCAGCATTTCTAATAAGGCTAGATGCATCAATCGATTTTAAAAACATAGAGCCATTAAAACAATAAACCAAAAAATTTATGATAGGCTCTTGTCTCCTATTCGTCTAACCATTACACATAATTGAGCATCCATTAATACCCTAATTCGCTCTTCTTTCAGCCAGATAAGCTCTCATTTCAGACACAACACAACTCAAAAGTTTACCTCTTAAATCATCAACCGATGGCCCTTTGTATCCTGGACCATAAGAGGCTATGACATCTATCATAGGTTGATAATAATATGATTGAGAAGCATTAATCGATTTAACTGTATCATACCACCATCTAGCTACGCCATATCCACATTGTGAGCCGCATCTCTTGTCTGCATTGCACTACGAATTGAAAGTTGGGCTGTTCGTGGTGCAAAGAAACTAGATGGCTGTCTTCTTCTCTTCCTCACTTCAGATTCTGCAACATCATGAGAATGAGATGGAAATGGAACACTACCAGTACCAGTACCACTACCACTTCCACCTCCAACATCTCCATAATCACCACGAAAACTGGGAAATGAACTTCCACTACCAATTTCAAGATTCAATCTTTCCCTTCTATCTTTATCAAATTGTTGTTCATCTGCCACTTCACATCTTGACTTACTTTTTCACATGCTTCCACATCTCCTTTAACCCCAGCTAAATGCCTTTTCAATCGGGTGATTCCTCTACCTTTCAAATGCTTGTTACAAAACAAGCAAATGGTATGATTCTTTTGACCAGGAACCACACTAGTATGAGCCCAAGCTGGATCATTGTATCTTCCTGAACTAGGTTGATCGGGAGTATTTGAACTTCCTTCCATTTATCTGTACACAAAAATAAATAACACATAATTTCAGTACATAATGACAATATCCACAAAGCTAACAATCTAAAACATTCAATTCAATTCCATTCAAATTCAATTCCAATTCCAATTCAATTTCATTCCAATCCAATTCAATTCAATTCCAATCCAATCAAATCCAATTCAATCAAATTCAATCCAATTCAATCCAATCAAATCCAATTCAATCAAATTCAATCCAATCCAATCCAATCCAATCCAATCCAATTCAATCAAATTCAATTGAATTCAATTCAATTCAATCCAATCCAATCCAATTCAATTCAATTCAATTCAATCCAATCCAATCCAATTTAATTCAATCCAATTCAATTCAATCCAATTCAATTCAATTCAATTCAACCCAATTCAATCCAATCCAATCCAATCCAATTCAATGCAATTCCAATTCCAATTCAATTCAATTCAATTCAATTCCATTCAATTCAATTCAATTCAATCCAATCCAATCCAATCCAATTCAATAAAATTCAATTCAATTCAATTCAATTCAATTCAATTCAATTCAATTCCATTCCATTCAATTCCAATCCAATTCAATTCAATTCAATCCAATTCAATCCAATCCAATTCAATTCAATTCAATCTAATTCAATTCAATTCAATCAAATTCAATCCAATCCAATCCAATTCAATTCAATTCCAATTCAATTCAATTCCAATTCAATCCAATTCCAATTCAATACCATTCCATTCCATTCCATTCAATTCAATTCAATTCAATTCAATTCAATCCAATTCAATTCAATCAAATTCAATTCAATTCAATTCAACCTAACTCAATTCAATTCAATCAATTCCAATCTAATCCAATCCAATCCAATTGGATTCAATCCAATCCAATTCAATTCAATCCAATCCAATTCCAATTTCAATTCCATTCATTCCATTCACTTCCAATTCAATTCAATGCAATCCAATTCCAATTCAATTACATTCCAATTCAATTCAATTCCAATCCAATTCAATTCAATCCAATCCAATTCAATTAAATCTAATCCAATTCAATTCAATTCAATCCAATCCAATCCAATCCAATTCAATTCAATCAAATTCAATTCAATTCAATTCAATCTAATCCAATTCAATCCAATCCAATCCAATCCAATTCAATCCAATTCAATCCAATTTAATTAAATTCAATTAAATCAAATTCAATCCAATCCAATTCAATCTAATCCAATCCAATTCAATTTAATTCAATTCAATTCAATTCCAATTCAATTCCAATTCAATTCCAATTCAATTCAATTCCATTCCAATTCAATTCAAAACATACTCCAACATACTCCAACAATTTGCAATTTAATTCCAATTCAATCCAATTTAATTCCAATTCAATTCAATTCAATTCAATTCCAATTCAATTTAATTCCATTCCAATTCAATTCAAAACATACTCCAACAATTTGCAATTCCATTCCAATTCAATTCCAATTCAATTTCAAATTAATTCCAATTCAATTCCATTACAATTCAATTCCATTCAATCCAATTCAAATCTAATTCAATTCAATTCCACTCCAATTCAATTCAAAACATACTCCAACAATTTGCAATTCCATTTCAATTAAATTCCAATTCAATTCAATCCAATTCAATTTCAATTCAATTGCAAATCAATTCAAATCCAAATCCAATTCAATTCAATTCAATTCAAATTCAATTCAATTACATTCCATTCCAATTCAATTCCATTCAATTTCAATCCCATTCAATTCCAATCCCAATTCCATTCAATTCTAATTCCATTCAATTCCAATTCCAATTCCAATTCCATTTTTATTTCCACTTCCATTTCCATTCAACCAATTTTCGATCCAATTCTAATTCCAATTTCAAAATTAATTTTCTATCAATTCAAAAATCCAATTCTAATTACAATTTCTAATTCCAAAATACAAAATGCCAAAATCTAATTTCCAACTCCAAATTTAATTTTCAGTACAATTCCAAATTTTATTCCAATTCCAAACTTAATTTTCAATCAAACCAACAATAACAATTACCAATCAATTTAATTTCACACATTCGGTACTTCCACAAGGCAAAATGACAAAATTCAATGTCAATTTCAACTTCCCACATTCGGATTTTTCCCCAAATCCACCAAATCAAATCCACCATCATCCCAAATCAACCTCTACGGACTACGGCTCTACCATTTGTCCCAATTCCACCATTTTTGTGTTCCTCGTTCTCAGCCGAAAACAACCTACAATTTTCCCCAAATCCACCTCCATCCAACAACAACACCAAATCAACAAAAACACCTAGGATCACAGAAGCAATCAACAACAAAATTCCATTCAAAATCAAACAAAAAATAAAAAACATACACCCAAAACAATCAGGTCTTCGTTGAGGGTCGTCTAAGGGTCGGGTCTTCCTTCGGTGGTCATGTGGTGCGTCGACGACGAGGAGGACGGAGGAGAAGGCGGCGAGGATCGGTGAGGAGCAGCAAGGAGACCGATTCGTCGAAGAAGAGACGGCGAGGAGGAGATCCGAGACGGCCAAGCGAGGAGGAGATCCGAGACGGCCAGGAGGAGATCCGCGACGGCCAGGCGAGGAGGAGGAGACGAGGAGGAGGAGGAGACGACGAGGAGACAGCGACGGTCGAAAGAGAGTCACCAGACACGGAGAGAGACACCGGTGAGGAGAGGAGGCGTGCGACGTGGGAGAGAGGAGGCCGAAGAGTCGGGACTTGGGGGACGGCGATGAGACGGCGGTGAGACGAGATCAGAGAGGGACGAGCAGCGACGAGGAGAAGAAGCAGAAGCCGTAAGAAGAGAGAAGAAGACTCGGAGATTCCAGAAGGGTCGGGGGTCCTCGGGGGCTGGGGTAGTTTTAGGTAAAATTTTTTTTTTTGCAATTTGGTCCCTGGAGAATTCGGTATTTTCTGAAATGGTCCGGAAAATACTGGATTTGACGGTACCGGCTGGAATTTTTTTCCGGTACTTCCGCCGCCATACCGGTTCTGTTTTTCGGCCGGTACGGCACGATACCCATAACACTGGTTATCACCCCATATCTAAGAAATAAATTGTAAATATGGACGTCACTTTTTGGAGTGTAAGCCCTATTTCACAACACATCAAACTGATCTTTAGAGGGAGAATGAGAGTGAAGAGGTGTTACTTGACTCTATATTTATAGGTAATGTGATCCAAGGGGAGAGCACAATTTATGGGGAGAAAATTAGTTTGGTTTAGGAGGATCGAAGTAGGCGTTTAGATAGATCAGATTTAAAGACATACTCAAGATGAGATAAGACAAAAAAAAGCTATCATGTAGTCTATATCATCCTCTTCTCTAAAAAAAACTGGTGAGGTAAAATATGATTTACCTGATTATTTAGATAAACCTATTGCCCTTCAGAAAGGTATGAGAACTTGCATTAAGCACCCAAATTCTAACTTTGTTTCATATGACTCACTATCTTCCTCCTATAGAGCCTTTGTGATGCAAAAGAATTTAAACTATATAGAAGAAGTAAAAGAAGAAAAATTAGTCAACTACAAGTCTTAATTTAATGTGATGAAGATTGAGAATTGAATTGACAACAAAAGATAAGGATTGAAATTTAGATTATGTTAAGATTCCTTATTAGATAGGAAGTAGTAGTAAGTTAAATATATTATTCTATTTTACATATGTTATCCTAGTTATTTAGGACTTATTAGAATATGATTAAATTTTATTAGAAACCCTTTCCTAATAGAATAAGGGTTCCAAAACTCTCTCTATATATGTAGGTGTACTCAGCCCTTCAATAACAAACAATATGAAATTTTTCTACAACCTTGAGTTTTCAACTAGGTATGATGCTTTCTTCTAAGAGTGATTCTTAGACCTGAGGAGTGATTTCTAGTTTCCTACTATTTTTTCTTTGTGTTCTTCTCTAAATTCTTGTAACCTTAACCTAAATTTCAGCCCTCTTAAACCTATATTCCAGTCATATTGAACCTGAAATCCTAAACCCAAATTTTCGACAATCAAACCTTAAAATTTCTAGCCATATGAAAATTTAAAATTCTACATTCTTAGCCTAAATCCAACTTAAAAGTTGATATTCTATTAGCATAATATCAACCGTATTTCTAAATTTGTAAGTTTTAGCTACTAGTCAATAATTCTTCTATTTTTTACATTAATTTTGTATTAGAGTTTTGGTTCACGATTACAACACGTAGAAGAATGTCATATAGAAGAATATTCAGTGACTAAGAGTAAGATATAATACTTTTGAGAAATATGAAAAATTGGACATTAATGACCCTCGATCATATGGTGCTCAAAGAACTAGCCCTGAAAATAACGTCGAGGACAAGTTTAGAAAAACTGGGGAGAATTGATGCAAAAGAGTTTAAAGTATATAGAAAAAAATAAAAGAACAAAAACTACTCAACCACAAGTCTTAATTTGATGAGATGAAGATTGAGATTTGAGTTGACAACAAAAGATAAGGGTTGAAATTTAGATTATGTTATGATTCCTCATTTAATGTGTTATTCTCTTTTATATATGTTATCCTAGTTGTTTAGGACTTATAGAATTTTTATTATAATATAATTTAAATTTTTAGAAACCTTTTCCTACTAGAATAAGGGTTCTAAAACTCTATACTTAGCCCTTCAATAATAATAAGTAATCTGGAATTTTTTATAACTTTGGGTTTTCAACTAGGAGGTGTGATGCTTTTTTCTAAGAGGGGTTTTTAGACCCCAGAAGTGATTCCTAGTTTCCTACTAGCCATTCTTTGTGTTCTTCACTAAATTCCAGCAACCCAATCCTAAATTCCAACCCTCTCAAACCCGTATTCTAGTCATATTAAACTTGAAATCCTAAACCTAAATTTCCAACAATCAAACCTTAAAATTTCCACTCATACAAAATTTGAAAATTCTGAATTCTTAACCTAAATCCAACCTCAAAACTTAAACCATATTTCCAAAATTTGTGAGTTTTAGTTGCTAGTCAATAATTCTTTTATTTGTCCTACATCACTTTGTCTTGTCTATTTCCTTTAAGTCTATTCCACAGGATTGGAGAGAAGGAATGGAAAATATCTAATGGAAAGAAGTTATGGTTGAGGAAATGATGGCCCTGGCAAAAAATGAAACCTGGGAACTTGTCACTACTCTAGATGGAAAAAGGATAGTTGGTTGAAAATTGGTATTCACAGTGGGCATAAGCCATATGGATTCATTGAAAGATACAAGGTGAGATTGTTGGCTAGAGGCTTTACTCAAACATATGGAGCAGACTATTAGGAAACCTTTTCTCCTATTGCTAAAATTCTACTCTCTTATGTAACTAACTTGGATTAAGACCTACAATAGTTTGATATTAAAAATGTTTTCCTTTATGGAGATCTGAAGGAGTAGGTGTATATGGAGATTCCCCAGTGGGTAGATGAAAAGACACAAAGGAAGGTTTATAGGCCAAAAAAGGCCTTGTATGGGCTGAAGCAATCATCCAAAGCATGGTTTGAAAAGTTCAGTCAGGCTATGATTTTCTTTAGTTATCAACATAGTAATGCCAATCATACCCTATTTGTTGGCCCCCAAATTTTTTTTTTGATAAATGGGCATGATTAGATTAATTTTGGGAACTTGCTAGATTAGTGTACATTGGAATTAAGTAACATGTTTATGTTAATGAGATTATGTTACATAGGTGAATTGGATTAAAGTTAAAGTGATAAGTTGCACAAGGGGTATTTTGGGGAGATCACTTAAGTGGGAAGGCTTTAAGGCTTTAAAGGAGGGGGCAAAAATGGGAAGAGGAATTTATTGAATTGCATTTTAGAAGCCAAAAACTTGGTGAGGAAGAGCATAATAGAGAAAACACAAAAATAAGAAAGAAGGTAGAGAGAGTGTCGTGGGTTTAGAGAGAGAAAAGAATTTTGAGCTAGGTCTTGATTTTTCTCAACCTTCAAAGGGGATTTTGAGAGTGACCGAGAAGGGAAAAATATAGAGGAAGATAAGAGCCTTCTTTTGAACTAAGCATTTCTTCGTTTGGAGAAGATTTGAGGTAAGAGCATTTTAAGGCTTTGGATTTTGGAAGGGGTTTTGGTTTCAGGAGCTTAAAAAGTGCATAGGTTTAAGAGTTCTAGGATCAATTTATACATTAGTTTCTTTGAGTTCTCATATGAAAATCTCTATTGATTTGGGGATTTTATTTATGCTAAAAAGGGAATTAAGAAGGACAAGAGGAGCAAGAGGAGAGGCACACTTGAGCAAATTACCAACAAGAAATTCAAGGTGGGTTACATTTTTATAATTGTCTAATAAGCCATAAATGTCTTCTTTCAAAAAAAGTGAAATAAATGTTTTCAACTACTTCCAAATTTTCATTTAATTGTTCTTTAAATGCTTTGAGAAAGTGTTGCATATTCTGTGCATAAATTTTATAAATGAAAAATGAAATGATTTGGAAAAGATATCATGTTATGAACAACCAAGTTTTTGATCTAGTGCCATTTTGGGCAACAAGTTTATAAATCATGAAATTACATATTATGTATGTTCATGGTGATCCTCTAAGTATGTCAAGTGCACTTGTCTAAAGGCTTCTGCAGCCTGCCCGCTAATGGCATGGAGTTCCTTCATGGACTCCCATAAGTTCACAACTACCAAAACCGTTATGTGAAAATGTATAGTACGTTCTGTTTTAGATCCACCCGAACCAATTTGATGTGTCTTGTGTGTTCATGATATGTTGGCAGTAGTGATGTATTCATGTTATGCATTAATGTGAGTTTTTGCAATGAAGATGATTATTTCAATGATTTTTGCTTGTTACCGATTATAAGATTGTTACTCACGGACTTTGAGCTCACCCCCAATCTCCTCCCACATATTCAGGTGATGAGTAGGATATTGAGTAGGTCAAAGGGCAAGGCAACACTCTTAGTTTTGATTATTTTGTATTTTAAAACAAGTTTGTAAAGCAGGGCTTTAGTTGCATTTTGAGCAAATCAAGTATCATTTGTATTTTGGGATGTCAATGTGTTAATGTATTTACAGCTTGAAATGCCCACTAAAACTGTGTAAAACTTTTTTTAAATCTTTTGATGCAAATAAAATATGTTTGCATATTTACTCATGACTCTCTCAAGTTTATACGTTGAAAATTTTCAAGTTTCATAAAGGAAACTTTGCTTTTTGACTTCAGGGAAAAATCTTGGTTAACCTAAGCTGATTTAGGCAAATGTGTCTTATAATAAGTTGTAAATCTTTATGACATCTTTCCAACGATAGTTAGCATGAAAATTTTGGACGTCTAAGCTAAAAGTCAGAGTCTTTATAAGGGAAGAGGTGCAAGAGAGGAGTTGTATCTTCTGCCTTCTTGCTTCTTCTGTGATGACGTCATCTCCTTTTGTGTTTTACTTATGATGATGTCATCTTCTTCTGTGTTTTGTATCGTTTGTGTTTTGCTTCTTTTGTGTTATTGTTCATGAACTTCTTCTATGTTACTGTTCATGAACTTCTTATGTGTTACTGTTCATAAACTTCCTTCTGTGTTTCGCTCTTTCTGCCTTTTCGCTTCTTCTGCCTTTTGCTTCTTCTATGTTTTGCTTCTTCTGCCTTTTTGCTTCTTTTGTCTTTTGTTTCTTCTGCCTTTTGCTTCTTCTGTGTTTTGTTTCTTCTACCTTTTCGCTTCTTTTGTCTTTTGCTTCTTCTGCCTTTTGCTTCTTATGTGTTTTGCTTCTTCTGTGTTTTGCTTTTCCGCTTTTTGCTTCTTCCGTCTTTTTGCTTCTTCCCTTTTTGCTTTTTCCGTTTCGCTTCTTCTGCCTTTTCGCTTCTTTTGTCTTTTGTTTCTTCTACCTTTTGCTTCTTCTATGTTTTGTTTCTTCTATCTTTTCGCTTCTTTTGTCTTTTGCTTTTTCTGCCTCTTGCTTCTTCTGTGTTTTGCTTCTCCTGCCTTTTTGCTTCTTCTGTCTTTTGCTTCTTCTGCTTTTTGCTTCTTCTGTGTTTTGCTTCTTTTGACTGTTCATTTCTTCTGTCTTTTACTTTTTCTGCCTTTTACTTCTTCTGTGTTTTGCTTCTTCTGCCTTTTCGCTTTTTCTGCCTTTTGTTTCTTCTGCCTTTTCGCTTCTTCTGTATTTTGTTTCTTCTGCCTTTTGCTTCTTCTGTGTTTTGCTTCTTCTGTCTTTTTGCTTCTTCTGTCTTTTGCTTCTTCCGCCTTTTACTTCTTCTGTCATTCGCCTCCCCTATCTTCTGTTCCATTTCCGACCCTCTGTAGAGGATAGAATCCGACCTTAGGGTCTTCCTCAAAGTTGTAGGTCTCCAAGTCTTCTTTGAAATCGTCCTAAGAAGATCTTAACCCGATAATCCTAATGATAGTTATGCTAATTGTCCCAAGGCTGTGCAAAATGATTAAGGTCAACATCTGTCGGAAATAATAAAAGTAAGTCTTCCTAATGGGGGCACGCCACACTGCGGGACACATGTCCAAATATCACTTAGGACGTCGGGCTCGTGACTCTCAAGGGCGGGGTGTCCAACACTATTTATTAAGCATTCCTAAGTTAAGATCACCCTTCTCATTGTCTATATTGATGACATTGTGGTAACTAGAAGTGACACATAAAAGATGGTTAGGCTAAAGAAACTTCTTGCTTAAGAATTTGAAATTAAGGAACTAGGGAAGTTACAATACTTCTTAGGATTTGAAGTTGCTAGATTAGGAAGATGAATCTTAATCTCCCAAAGAAAATATGTCCTAGGCTTGTTAAAAGAAACTGGTATGATGGGTTGTAAACCAACTGAATCTCCTATCGAGAGCAACCAAAAATTGCAAATAGGAACATTTACATCAGTTGATATAAACAGATATTAGAGGTTAGTTGGGAGACTCATCTATCTCTCTCACACCATACCAGACATATCGTATGCAGTTAGTCTGGTGAGTCAATATATGTATGATCTATGAGAACCACACTTATATGTTGTATTCCACATCTTGCTCTATCTGAAGTTTGCACCAGGAAAAGACCTTCTTTTCACTAACAGTGGCCACATTAAGATAAAATCATTTGTAGATACTAATTAGGTTAGATCTCCATATGATAGGAGGTTAACCATTGGTTATTGTACGCTCATAAGAGAAAATCTATTCACTGGAAGAAGTAAAAAAGATAATGTAGTTACTAGATGTAATGCAGACGTTGAATATAGAGTTATAACTTAAGGTGTGTGAGAACTCTTGTGGGTCAGAAAGCGATGAATAAATTATAACTAACGAATGGAGGAATTTTATCCCTCTAATATAATAACAAAGCTTCCATTAACATAGTTCACAATCTTGTTCAGCATGATAGAACAAAAAACATAGAATTTTACTGACACTTCATAAAAGAGAAACTTGTGAATGGTTCTTTACACTAATCCCATATGGGGTCTAATGAACAACTGGAAAATGTCTCCATCAAAGGACTCTACAATAAGTAGTTTCATAGTCTTGTGTGTAAGTTGGGCATGTTTGATATTTATGCATAAAATTGATGAGTGTTGACTAGAGTTATTACCATAGTTGTTAGAATTGATTGTATTCCTTGTATACATTTAGGAAATGACAGTTGTAATAATTTCTCCCTGATTTCTTCCTGTAATTGATAGATTTGATAGCTGAAATAGTTTCTTAAATAGTCCTAGGCCTTATGTATATAAACCATAGGGTTTTTCTATACAAGACATGTTAATTCACTAATAGAAACACTTTTAGTTTCTCTTTGATTTATTTTCTTCATAAAGAAATTTTGTTTTGAACTAAACATAATTTCATAAGCATTTATGAATTTAAAATTAAGAAAAATAAAATTTAACAAACTTCTGACCTTTGAATATTTAACATGCTGAATTTTATTTATTACCAAATTGGTCCATCAATTTTTTTAAAAACACACGACTAAGGATGTAAGAGGTTTGAAGCTTGACCTAGATTTATTTAATTTAGGCCTTGGGCCAAGTTCAAATTGTGTCTCATTGTATAATCACATTGTTTTGAAATTTTTAAATATTTTTTTGGTCTTAAAGTTTAAGAAACATGCTCAAAATGATGTTATTATGAGAAGTTTCCTTAAAGAGTCATTTTGGACATTTTGAATTTGGATTGGACTAGGTTGATGATGTGTTTTATTCATTGCCTTTTCTATAGATGACTCTATGATGACATATGAGCATCAATTTTAAATTTAAAACATTAAACTATTATTTTTAGTGAAAACACAAAATAGTACCTAATATTATCTTTTGTTGTCATTGTCGATAATTATTGAAACGCAAACATAATCTCTTAAAATTAAAGAATCTCAAATTCCTAACTTTTAAATTTGAAATCTCTAAACCTACAACCTTTTTATTGTTAAACCTATATGTCTATAACTACAATGTAGTCTTGTGTTCTCTCCTCTCCTATGCGACATTTTTCTCACTCAATCTGTACATTATGATGGCTTTGAAGTCCCTAAAACTCCAAGTTCACTAATGTTAGTTTAAATTCATTAATTTCAGTTTAAGTGATCTATTATTTTGGTGCATCAGGTAGGTAGTGCGAGCATTTTGTTTAGTAAGAATCGATTACATGATTAGTAATGTATTTCAAGAATTACTTAGTTAATAATCCTTCTCAATTCGAAAAACCCTTAAACTCACTACTATTTTTTAGAATCAATGATAACTTTTTTTCGATTCCACTTACAACATTTCCTTTTATAAAGTGAACATTGTAAATATTTCTAGCATGTATGTTCTATTGACATTTTTATTCACTCTTATTAATTAACTGCCCTTAGTCTTACTTTATAAGGCATATGCTCTGCTTAGATCCTTTTCTTTAAGATAGAGTCTTAACTCAAAATATATAAAGTTTAAACTTTAGTGATAAAGGCATAAACCTTTCCATGTAAACACATGTATAAATTCCTATGATTATGAGACTGAATCTTTATTTTGGTGATAAATAAATCCCATTTATGTATAATTTGATAGGATATTGACTTTTCATTATATAAGGAATTGGAATCAAAATTTATGTTAGTAAAATTGTAAAACATCTAAAAGAGAATAAAATGTCATTATTTGAGTTCTTTGATTAGTGAAAATGTGGTAACAAAATTACCCTTCCATAAAATTTGACTACAACGTTTTCTAGATTTTTTCCTTAAATATAAGTCAAAAATAAAAATATCAATGATAAGTTATTGTTTTGTCATTGTTGAAGACAATTCTTACTTTTTCTATTAGGAGAATTGGGACTATATATTGTTATTATTGTATTGTTTTTGGTTGCATTTTTGAGCTTATGATTGGGATCAAATATAATTATTAATTTAAACTACAAGTGTTGGACCAATGGTGGTTGAGAAATTAAATCCCACTTATGTTTTGATAATAATAAAATGTATAGAATTGGTTAAGAAATTATTTCAAGTATTTTGGGATTGATATTCAATAAAAGAATTGTACAAATCAAGATAGCATTAATCTTTGATGGGAAAGAGAATAATCATTGTGGAATCAAGATGGAAATTACCTTAAATGTGCTAGAGATATTCAAAGATGAAGATTATGGGAAGATCTTGTTAAACGTATCCGTTGGAGTCATCACTAGTCGACTAATAATATTCAGATATGTAAGTGGGGCATGAAATAAGTTGACTAACTTATTACAAGTCGACTATTAATCAAGTGAATAGGAGCACTAGTTGACTATCATCACACCAGTCGACTGGTCGAAGAGCGAAGATGAAACCTGCAGTGAAAAATGTTGATACTAGTCGACTATAACACCTCGACTAGTCGACTATCAGGTAGCTGACTATAAGGTACTAGTCGACTATAACAGCTCAACTAGTCGACTATCAAGTAGAGCTGAGCAAGATGCGTCCGAATCATTCACAAATAGAAAGGAGAAAGTTAAGGAACGTCTATTTGCAATCAGACAACGGCTAGTGAACCCCTCCAATAGCTATAATCATCTTATAGCCTCCAAATAAATAGTGGTTCATTAACGGGATCAGTAATCTAAGTCCAAAGAATTTCTTTATTGTTCCAAATTGCTCTATATTGCTCTTAGCTTGTTTCAAATTTGTATTGAGCATTGATCTTTCATCTTTATCCCATTATTATTGTGAGCTGAGTAATTAGTGAAAAATCACTTGTGAGGTAGGATTTGTGCCAGAAAACAAATCAGTTGTAAAGGTAGCTTGAGCCGGAAATCAAGTGGTGTTGTAAGAGTTCACACTAAACTAAAAAGTGTGTAGTAAAGTGGTTTGCCAAATCCTAAGTGAGAGCTTAGGTAGAGGACGTAGGTCTTAGCACCGAACCTCTATAAACACAGTGTTTGCTCTCCTTCCTTATTCTCTGCATTTAAATTTGTTTAATTTTTTATTGTGTGAATTAACTTATGATTTTATTGTAAAACTTTATGAAAACCTTTAAAGATCTATTCAACCCCCCTTCTAGATCATTTACAATTGGTAGTAGAGCAGAAGTATCCAGGATGACACACAATAACTTAGCGAAAGAAGGTAACACTAATAATCGCCCTCCTTTGTTTAATGGTACTAACTACTCATCTTGGAAAAATCCTATGAAGTATCATATTATAAGCGAAGGAGTAGAATATTGGAAGATCATCACCTTCGGTCCACAAGCTCCATTGAAAGAAAATGGTGAGATGAAAACAGAGTTGGAGTATGACGACAATGATTGGAAGCAATCATACATAAATGCAAAAGCTATGAAATTGATATATTGTGCTCTCACAGTTGAGGAAAGAAATTGAGCGAATTCATGTACGAGTGCTAAAGAAATGTGGGAAAGACTTCGTATCACTCATGAAGGAACCAACCAAGTTCGAGAGACAAAGATCAACATGCTTCTCCATGACTATGAAATGTTTTTCATGAAGGAAGGTGAATCTATTTCCACTATGCTTGATCGTTTTGCAGAAATCATAAATGGATTAGGAAACCTCGGAAAGCATATGAAGGATAGCAAAAAGGTGAAGAAGATTCTTCGCTCACTACCGAAAGAATGGGACTCTCAAGTCACCGCTATTATGGAGTCTAAGGATCTCAATCATTTGGAATTCATTACCTCGGTGGGATCTCTCATCAACTATGAGATCATTCTCAAATCAAGAGGAGGAAGAGGTAAGTTAAAAAAGTCAATTGCTTTAAAAACTAATGCTTCTTCTCTTGATGAAAGTGACGAAGAAATAGATGAAGAAGAAGAAGACGAAGAAATAACATTGTATGCCAGAAATTTGAGAAAGTTCAAAGGACTACTCAAAAATAGGAGGAAAGAATTAAGTGGTGGAAGAAATGGAGAAAGAAAGAAGTACACAATGGAAAGAAGATCTAAGGGCTATGAAGAAAAGAAGAGCAATGAAGAATGTTGGAAATGTGGAAAAAGAGGACATCATGCTAGAGAATGCAAAAGCTCATCTTCCATTTCAAATTTCCAGAAAAATGACAAGTATGACAAAGGGAAAAAGAAAGCTAGCCTAGTAGCCACTTGGAGTGATGATGAAGAAGCATACCAAAGTAATGATGAAAACAACTTAGCACTTATGACAAATAGCTCCTCAACAAGTGATGAAGAAGACGAGGTGACTTTCTTTCATCAAGATCTTAGAGATTCTTTTAATGCTTTACAAATCGATTTTGAGGAAGCTATTGAGATCAACAAGAAATTGAGAAAGAAAATAAGAGAATTAGTTGTTGAAAATGGTGCTTTACATAAGACTATTAATGATTTAGATTGTCCTAAGGAAGATCATTCTGCATGCCTTTCTGAAAAAGAAAATCTTACTTGTGAGCTTCATAGACTTAGAAAGGAGTTTTCTTATGTGGTTGGAAAATTTGCTAATGGAAATGAGAAGTTTGAAAAGATGTTGTCTTTACAACGATATTCGATTTCTAGACGTGGTTTAGGATATGATCCTTTTGATAGAGATTGTTCTTTGATTTTTAAATTCACTAAAAACGAAAAAGTTGCAAAATGCGCTAGATGTTTAAAAGATGATCATATAGAAATTGCATGTAAGAGTATTAGGAGATGTATCAATGTTAAGAAAATCTGGGTTGAAAAAGGTACCACACCTCCTAATGTGGTTTATATGACTAACCAAAATGGACCCAAAATGGCTTGGGTACCTATAAGAAAAAAGAATGTTGATGTTGCAAGTACAAGCAAGGAATGAAAATTTATCAAGCACATGGTACATTGATAGTGGATGTTCAAGGCATATGAGTGGAGACAAGAGCCTATTTGCAGAAATTAGACCAAAGAAACAAGGATATGTCACATTTGGAGACAACAACAAAGGTAAAGTCATTGGTATTGGTAAAGTGGGTATGGAACCTTTGCCTACCATTGACAATGTCTTGCTTGTTGATGGCTTGAAACATAATTTGCTTAGTGTTTCTCAATTGTGTGATATGAACTTTAATGTGACATTTGAATCATCTCATTGCATGGTTAAGAAGGATGAAAATGTTGCATTCATTGGTTTGAGACATGGTAATACGTATATTGTTGATTTGTATGATGATAGTTCTTTTAATGAAAAATGTTTTGTGACATTAGAAGAAAATGCATTTTATGGCATAGAAAGTTGGGACAGGCACCATTGCCTTTAATTTCTAAGCTTTCTAAAAATGATTTAGTGAGAGGTTTGCCTAAGATCAAATTTGTTAAAGATCACCTATGTGAATCTTGCTTGAAAGGCAAACATGTTAGGGAATCGTTTAAACCAAAGAAAGAAATTTGTACATCTCGCATTCTTGAACTTGTTCAAATGGACTTAATTGGACCATCTAGGCATGCTAGTCTAAGTGGCAAATTATGTGTTCTTGTAATTGTTGATGATTTTTCCAGATTTACTTGGGTGAGATTTCTTACAAATAAAAGTGATGCCATTAACAAGTTTACTAAGTGGTGTAGGTTGGTTCAAAATGAAAAGAATTTGACAATTGTTGCAATAAGGACAGATCACGGAGGTGAATTTGAGTGTGAACCTTTCGAAAGGCTTTGCGATAAATATGGAATGGAGCACAACTTCTCAACACCTAAAACACCACAACAAACGGTGTTGTAGAAAGGAAGAATCGCTCATTTGAAGAAATGAGTAGAACTATGCTAAATGAATACAATCTTCCTAAAGCATTTTGGGCAGAAGCAATCAATACCGCATGCTATGTTATCAACAGGGTACATCTCAGATGAGACAAAAACAAGACACCATACGAGTTATGGAAAGGTAAGAAACCCAACATTTCATATTTTCACCCATTCGGTTGCAAAGTTTTTATTCGTAATAATGGAATGAATAACTTAGGAAACTTTGATTCAAAATCTGATGTTGGTGTATTTCTTGGTTATTCTCTAACTAGTAAGGCTTTTAGAGTTTATAATAATAGAACTAAGTGTGTTGAAGAAAGTATTCATGTTAAATTCAATGATATGATTTCACCCCCGAGAAAGGTTTGTTTTGATGATGATGCAGGAAATTTAGGAAATGGAGTTGAAGAAGTGGAATCCAAGATTGAAGAATTAAAGCTAAATGAGGAAGATCATGTACCAAGCACAAAAACTTGGGCAAGAGCAAAGAATCATCCTATAGAGCAAGTTATTGGCAGCTTGGATGATGGTTTGAGAACCAGAAGAAATGTTTATGAACACATGAGCAATTCAACCTTCATCTCATTAGTGGAACCCAAGAATATATAAGAGGCTCTTGAAGATGAAAATTGGCTATTAGCTATGCAAGAAGAACTCAATCAATTCAAGAGGAATAATGTATGGGATTTGGTAGCTCCACCAAAAGACAAAACTATCATTGGAGTCAAGTAGATAAATAGGATAAAATATGATGAGAATGGTGAAGCAATCAAGAATAAATCAAGGTTAGTAGCTCAAGGATTTTATCAAGAAGAAGGCCTTGATTATAATTATACATATGCTCCTGTGGCTCGATTGGAGGAAATTATATTATTATGTGCTTTTAAGTCACATAAAAGGATCAAATTAAATCAAATGGATGTCAATAGTGCATTTCTAAATGGATACATTCAAGAGGAAGTTTATGTCAAACAACCACCCGATTTTGAAGATCATGAACATCCGGATTATGTCTACAAACTCAAGAAGGCACTCTATGGGTTAAAACAAGCACCTAGAGCATGGTATGAAAGGTTAAGTAATTTTCTAACTCAACATGGGTATATTCGTGGTAAGATTGATAATACTTTGTTTGTTAAACATGTTGATCAAGATATGCTAATTTGTCAAATATATGTTGATGATATTGTGTTTGGTGCTACTAATGAATTTTTGTGCAAAGAATTTAGTGATCTAATGCAAAGTGAATTTGAAATGAGCATGATGGGAGAACTCAAGTTCTTTCTTGGGTTGCAAATCAAGCAACACAAAGATGGCATCTTCATTCATCAATCAAAATATACCAAGGAGCTTCCAAAGAAGTTCAAAATGGAAGGATGCAAAGTAGCAGCAACACCAATGGAAACAAATGTGTTCTTGGAAAAATATGAACATGAGGAAGGTGTTGATCAAAAGCTCTATAGAGGTATGATCGGCTCCCTTTTGTATTTAACTACTTCTATACCTGATATTATGTTTGCTACATGTTTGTGTGCTAGATTTCAATCTTGTCCTAAAACTTCTCATTTAAGTGCATGCAAAAGAATTTTTAGATATCTGAGTAAAACTATTAATCATGGTCTATGGTATCCCGGTTGGAATCATTTGATTTATATGCTTACATGATGATCTTGATCATGGTGGTAGGGGTAGGTAGAAAAGCACTAGTGGCTTATGTCATTTCAGATCATCCTCGATCTCTTGGGCTAGTAAAAAACAAGTTAGTGTAGCTATTTCCACCGCTGAATCAATATGTAGCATTGGTAGTGCATGTGCCCAAGTTCTTTGGATTAAACATCAATTGCTTGATTATAGTATTGTGGTTAAAAATATTCCTATTTATTGTGATAATACCAAAGTGCAATTTGTTTGAGTAAAAATCTAATTTTACATAGTAGAACGAAACATATAGAAATTAGACATCGTTTCATACGTGATCATTGTTTGAAAGGTGACATTTGTTTGAAGCATGTTTCATCTAGTGACCAATTAGCTGATATATTTACTAAAGCCCTTAAGGAAGACGTGTTTGTGAACATCAAATTGAAGCTTGGTATGTGTGATTTAAATTTCTTTGGTTGATTTTAATTTTCTGTATACATTAGAACAGTAAAATGGTCAAAATATTGGGCAAATGTGCAATTCCATCAGAAGAACACATCATCATGATCTACACTTAGGCTAAAATATGATTGATTTGGAGTTCAGCAACATTCCAGTCGACTAATTGGAGTTTAAGTCGACTGAGGTAGAGGAATTATTCGAGTTGTTCTGCTTTATTATAGTTATAGTCGACTAACAGTCTACGACCAATCGACTAATACACCTATCTTTTTCAGAACCAGTCGACTAACTCAACACGACCAGTCGACTAGTTTTCTATCAGATAACCCCCACCTCTTCTTTTATTTTTGCTAGTCGACTAATACCCTACCAGTCAACTATCAGTCATCTGGGTCTCTTTAAAGACTCAATTTCTTCCCTCAAATCTCTGAAAACACATTCTCTTCAACCTTTGAGATTTCTTCGTGATGATGTTTCTCCACAATAATGGTTTTTGTATCTAACCAAGACCGACATTTCATATTGTTGGTGACTGTTACTTGAGACTATTTGTGTTTGATGGCTTGTTTCTCTATTTAATGTGATTGCGATAATTTTTCATCTTCATATTTGTGTTTCTTCTTCATACTGATGACTATTTGTGTTTCATCTATTTCATCTTGTTGGTTTGTATTAATTGTTTTGATTATGACAAAAAGGGGGAGTAAAATTAGAAATTGGATAATTGTTTAGTTACTTGATTAAAGGGGAGTATGTTAAATTATCTTTGAATTGAATCTATAATAAAATTATGGACTATACAAATTTTATGAATTTGTTTTTCAAGGTTATTTGAATTCAATGATTTATATGATTAAGGGGAGACAATCTAACCAAAAAGACAAGGCATAAAACCTTGATCAATGTTTCTCTGTTTTCATTTCTTAAACAATTTCTAAATGTTTTGTCATTATCAAAGAGGGGGAGATTGTTGGACCAATGGTGGTTGACAAATTACCTACTTATGTTTTGATAATAATAAAATGTATAGAATTGGTTAAGAAATTATTTCAGGTATTTTAGGATTGATATTCAATAAAAGAATTGTGCAAATCAAGATAGCATTAATCTTTTATGGGAAAGAGATTAATCATTATGGAATTAAGATGGAAATTACCTTAAATGTGCTAGAGATATTCAAAGATGAAGATTATGGGAAGATCTTGTTAAATCTATCCGTTGGAGTTATCACTAGTCAACTACAATATCACAAGTCGACTAATAGTATTCAGATATGTAAGTGGGGGCATGAAATAAGTCGACCAACTTATTACAAGTCGACTATTAATCAAATGAATAGGAGCACTAGTCGACTATCATGGGACTAGTCGAGTGGTCGAAGAGCGAAGATGAAACTTGCAGTGAAAAATGTTGATACTAGTCGACTATAACACCTCGACTAGTCGACTATCAGGTAGCTGACTATAAGGTACTAGTCGACTATAACAGCTCGACTAGTCGAATATCAAGTAGAGCTGAGCAAGATGCGTCAAAATAGTGTAGAACCAGGTCTTCAGAATCTTGTAAGTTCTGAAAAACATCTCCAAAATGTGACTTATTCCAAATTTTCAATGCCGCCTTCAATCGTCTGAGTTTTAAAGAGAATCTCAACATTCCAAAACCGTCAACTGGAGCTCCCCAATTTTCCCAAACTACATCATAAAAACTGGAGCGACGAAGCCACATCCTCTGGAAACGAAATATTCTAGGTTTGGAGTCAATAGTCATATCAAATTGATGTAAAATAGGAGAGTGATCAGATTGAATTCTACTTAAGTTATGAACAGTGGCCACCGGAAAACGGTCAAGCCAGGCCGGGGAGAAGAGACAACGGTCCAATTTTTTTAGCACTGGTCCGTTAGATCGAATTCCAAACCAAGTAAACTCACAGCTCTAAGTAGGACGCTCCTCTAGTCCACACTCAACTATAAATTCATTAAAATCATCAATCGAAGATAATTCAGGAGTAGCTTGTCCCTGATATTCCTCCAGAGAGCGAATAACATTAAAATCACCCGTAATTGTCCAAGGAGTATCAGAATGCAGAAGCTGAAAAGCAAGCAGATTAGCCCATAATGCCTGTCTGTCTCGACGAGTAGACTTAGCATAAACAACAGAAACAATGAAAGGAGCAGGATGCATATGATGTTTAACACGTAAGTGTAGAACTTGTTCATCGCCACCCAGGGTATCCACCGTATAGTCAGCTGAAAATAAAGCCCATATTTTATTCGTGGGTGAGAAAAAAAGTGGATTGGAAGTGCAGCTCTCTCGATATCGCAAACAGAACTGATGAATATCCCATTGGTTCTAATAAGAAAACAGCCGACACTTTATGCAATGCAACTAGATTTTTTAAACGTTGACGTGTTGGCTTGTTGGCCACGCGCCGAATGTTCCATGTCAGGCTACTAATCATTGGTGAAATTTTGAACCGTTACCAGTAGGAGCTCTTCTGGATCGACGAAGAGATGCCCCATTCACAATAGGAATTTTGTTTTTGGAGCCCAAAGGCCGATCATACGACGAGAATGTCAGATATCATCATTCCGGCGGTGACAAGTAAAAGTTGATCGGAGACCAGGCCTAGTGTCGAATCATCATGATAGGCAGGCAAAGGAACATTATCAAAAACATTAGAATGTGAGATAGGTAAAGCAGCATGTGGAGACGACAGACTCAAATCTGCAGGCAGATGATCACAATTTATTTTCTCATTAATAGGCACTTGAGGAGCAGCCATAGGCGGAGAAGGTAATAAATCCCCCTGAGATTCTGTAGGCCGCGGGAGAGAAGGTATGAGTTTCGGAATAGAGTGCAAATGAGGTAAAACAGTCGATGAAGGTTGCAAATCAGGCACGCTGGTCAGAATTGTGAATTGAGGGGCTGGAGCAGGCAACCCAGTCAATTGAGACATTACTGGCAGCAATGGTGGGCAGGCTGGGCCATTATCGTCATCTGGAAGTTGAGAGAGAATATCAAACTTTGATGATAGTTGGGGAGCAGCAGAGGGCGAGTCCTTCGAAAGGGGGAAATCCGAACCAATAGTCGGCAGTTGATCAGGAACCAACAAAGGAGGTTTAATCAGAACATCAACTGTCGTTTGCACTAGGGGTAAAGAGATCGGAGCAGAGGAGGGGATATCAATAACAGGGACGTTCTGCTCTGCGGTCGGAAGTCCAGATGAGGTTGGTAGAGTCGCTTTGGGTTTCCAAATTTTCGGTGCAGGGAGAACATCGGGAGTGAAAGACAACGATTTTGGAGTAGGCTCGACGGGTTTACCTGGATGCAACTGATGACAATGGTCCTTGTCATGTCCGATTTTGTGACAGTGAAGACAGAAAGCTGGGAGATCTTCATAGACAACCGGTTGGAAAAAAGGTTTGGATTTCGTACCCAAACGAAGACGCGTAGGCAAGTCCGTCAAGAGATCAATTTCTAAACATACCCGAGCCACCGATGGTCGCGAGAGATTCAGAGTAGGAGCGTCGATTTTCAACAATGTCCCAATCGGTTCAGTCATATGCTTCAAATATTGTTCGTGAAAGCCATAAACAGGGAGACCTTCAAAAGAAACCCAGATAGGGACGATAGACGATTCCTGATTGGGATGAAAATCAGGGGTCCATTTGAACACACGCATGATGTGGGAATCAAAAGTCCAGATTGTGCGCAACCAACATCTATGAAAATCCTCTTCAAGGTCAAAATTAACTAGGACATGTCGGAAATCGATCAATCCTATAGTAAAAGCACCAAGAAACCCTATCCGATCGAAAGCTGATCGTAGAAAATCCAGTTTAGGGTTCCCTTTTGTGAATTTGCCCACGAGAGAAAGCTTAAATGGCGCCGATAATTGATCTTGCTCCTCTTGGGTCAAGAAAAACGTGGGTTCCCCTTTTAGCAGCTTCGATTTTGAAACCAGATCTACATCGGCAAGTGGACGAAGAAGGGAGCGGGGAGTTGAACCGATAGCGCTGAGCGAAGGCAACGACCACCTCCTCATGGCGGCGGCGCCGGGACGGCGCCAGGCATGTGGCCTGTAGATAGGTCAGAATTTTTTTGCATGTCGGATCCTTCTCTTGCCAATTTTTAGAAATCCACATATTTAATTATTAATAATTAAATTAATTAATGACTAATTCAAAATATGTTTCACTATATAATAATATATATTAAATTAGTGGCCACCAAAACCTTTCATTTTTTTTCTAAATAACAAAATACTATTCTAAGAATACAGCCTAAAGTTATCCTTACCTCATTTTCAAACCGAACTAATAGATAAGTCCCATCTACTCCTTAATCCACCTTTTAGACCTAGATATTACAAAATTATATTAGACTTATTAAAAACTTTTCAACTCAATTACACTTAATAATCCAACATTATTTTCTTTTCCACTTTATTCTAATTATTAAGATATCCTTATGTAACCTTACTACCATAATTACTAAAATACCCTTACTATTAAAAGCCCTATTTTATTACATTTGTTATTACAAAATACCCTTTTAGGAATTAAATTTCAATTTTACCATTAAATTTTTACATTTCCTATTTTGCCCCTTAAATCAACTTAAATTTTCCTAAATTGTCTTCTTCTTCCCTCTTCTCTTCTCTTACCTCTTCTTTTTCTCATTTTACAACCACCTTTTTTAGAATTTTATTTTCCCACTAATTTAAATTATTTTCCTAAATAATCACAATATACTTTCCAATTATAAGCTAGTATAGGATGACTAAAACTCATAAACGAAAGGCATAGAATTGTTTCTAGAAACAATTTACCTATGTGAAGTTCTAAACCTTTCTAAGGGATTTTAAGGATGTTAACCTTTACAAGTTTCTCCTAAGTTGCTGTGAAACTAACAAAATGAGGGAATACATGAGAAAAGCTTCATATGCAGGAGAAAGATGGTGTATTTAACCACTTACTAGCTAGAAAACAAATGGAGAGCAAGAAGAAGAAGACAACTTTTTCGATGGGTGTTTAGATGCCCATATGTTATCTTATTATATATATACTCATATGTTTTAATTTGTTTATAGGCTGGGTTAGTTTGTTAAGGATGGGCTCTCTGTTCTTCCTTTTGTGTGCTTTACATTATATGTTGGCCCCCCCAATTTTTTTATTTATTAAGCATGATTTAAATGAATTATGAGGTGCTGACAGATTAATTTTTGGAGTTAATTTGTTATGACAAAGTTAGTAGGATTTTTTGACACGGGTAAATTGATGGAATTAAAGTATTAATGTAGTAAGATTGTATGAGGATATTTTTAGAAGATCACTTAAGGATAAAGAACATAAGGCTTAAAGGAAGGGCAAAGTGGACATTTCACATTTATTTAGAGTATAAATAAGAAGAAGAAAAGTGGTCTTGTATTTAAAAGAAGAAGAAAACGTGGATGAAGAGGAAAAGAAGAGAGAAGAGAAAATCTAGGGTTTGGGAAATCTTGAAAACTTTGAAGATTTTGAAGTTTCAACAAGTAAGTTATGCTTTAAATTTTATGGGTATGGTTGAATGAAACTCAAATATAGCTTAATATGTGTGTGAAGTTGATGATGAATGATATAGGCAAGTGTTCTCTTTTAGGGTTAATGATCAATTGTAGTTTATGAATTTGTTTTGAGTGATATTGGGTTGAAATGAAGTTGAAAATAAAGTAGAAGAGATGGTTTAGGTTTGATATGGGTGATATATGAAAGAGGGAAGGTTAAAAGGTTGAAAATGTAGCAAAATGTTCTCTCGAAACGTGTGTTTGGACAAGTTTGCCGCGGCTAACTCTAATTTTCCTACACAGAACATGTTTTGATATTTTGGGCATAACTTTTTATGTAGTTATCAAAATGAGGTGATTTTTAATTTTTTGAAACTAGAGACATAGGGATACAAATTGTATGAAGAAATGGAGTTCTAATTCAGTCTCTAAGGATTTTAATTTTTGGATGGAAGTTGATCATAGAATGTTGTTTTAGTATAAGAATAGCTCGAAAATTATTGGGGCATAACTTTTAGAGTACCGAACCAAATTGAATAATTTTGGCATCATTAGAAACTTAGGACAACGAGGAACAGTTTTATAGAAGGAAGTGTTATCAAATTTTATCATTTACTTGATAAGAATGATCACGAAAAATTGACCCAAAGGTAGGGGGTTTTAGAAGAGCTTGAGTAATTAGAATTTATCTTAGTGAATATGATATATATGGGTCCTCAAATTGTATTCCTATTGAATGGGAATGTTTGTAATTGATAAAGGGCCTCAAGGAAGGCAAGAGGAGCAAGAGGAGAGGCATCTTTGAGCAAGTTATAAAGAAATTAAGGTGGGTTTAATGTTTATAATAGAATTAATGAGCCATAAATGTTTCCTTTCAAAACAAGAGAATAAAATGATTTCAAATTGCTTCATAATTGTTGCATTCTTGATTTAAATGATTTGAGAAATTTATATATGTTTGATATGTGTATTTGGTTGATGAAATGTGAGATATTTCATGTTCATGAAAAATTGTGTTTTCTTAATATGCCTTTGTGGCAAAATATCAACAAAAATCATGTTTTCGAAATGTGCCATTTGGGCAATATGCTTTCAAGTCATGAAATACTTGTTATATGTTCGTGGTGGTCCCCTACGTTAAGTTAAGTGTACTTTGACAAAAGCCTTCTCCCACCTGCCCGCTAGTGGCACGGAGCTCCTTCATGGACTCTCATAAGTTCACAGCTACGCAAAACCATTATGTGGGATTGCTTTAGTACGTTCTGTTCACGGCTACACAAGACCCTTATGGGAAATAAGTAGTACGTTCTGTTTTGGATCCACCCAATCTATTTTGATGTGCTTATGTGCTTATGATATGTCGACAAGTTGATGCATACATGATTTGCATTATTATGAATTCGTTGAGAATTTTGAGAAATACGTGTTTTGTTATTTTAATACGGAATGACTATGTTTATGAAAATGTTCAATGGAAATGAGCTTTTTAAATGCTTTTGCTTGTTATCTGTTATAAACTTGTTACCCATGAGCTTTAAGCTCACCCCCCATTTCCGTCCCATCCTCAGGTGATGAGGAAGAGATCGAGGGATCAAGAGTATAAGGGCATTACTTCAAAATCTGTTTGTTTTGGAATTTAAGTTATTTTTGTAAAATACAAGACTTAGTCACATTTTAAGGATTATTAGTTCATGTAACTTTTGTATTTGGAGATTTGAGACATTGATGTGTTGTGGCTTGAAATACCATTAGAGCTTGTAAAACTCTATTTTTTTTATGTTAATGAATTATGAATTATGTATGGATGATGTTGAGTTAAAAATTAGGTATACTTGAGAAAGTCATTGATTTGAGATGATGAATTTTGATCATGAATTGTTGATACATAAGTGAGATGTTATGAGAGAAAGATAGGAATTATGAATAATGAGAACTAGTCATAAGAAATGAATTAAATGAAAAGAGATTAGAGAGTATGATGAGATAATATTGAATTGTTATGAAATGATGATGCATTTGAGGGAGTGAATATGGGACAACGTAAATTGAAAGCAAGGAAAAAGTGATGTAGAAACTATTGGAAATTTTAGGTTTAGGGGTTGAGATTCCAGGGGTTTCACCACGGCAAAACCACAAGGATCGGCACGACGAACTTTTGCTGAAGGATCTCAGCAGAAGTTCCCGTTCGTTCGTCGTGGCAAACTCCTTGGCTTCACCACGGCCAAGTCAGTCTTTCAAGGTTGCTGCGGTGACAAATATAGCTTCGCCACGGTGAATTTTTCCTGAAGGGATTAGTGGAGTTTCTCTCGAAGAATTTTGGCAGGTACAATATGATTGAGGACATAATCATAAGAATGGATTGTCATTTATCAATTGATCAAATCTTTTATTAAAAAAATTCAGAATGGTATGAGACTTTAAGCTTTATGATTTCATTAGATTATGCCTATGTTATAAGACTCTGGATAGTGGACTAATGAGGGTTCTTTGAAATAACCCTACAGGGTAATAAGATCACATTTTATGACCTCTGAGTTGGGCTCCAAAATTCAGGGTCAAACATTATAGGCCTACCTACATGTATTGCTGCTACTTCAGTTCCTACCTAAGATTCCCACTCTATTCAAATTATTACTATCAAACTTAACTGAGAGAATTATATGTTAAGTCAAAATGACTTTACGATTAATTTTGATGAAAACCAAATAATGACGAAGCTGAAGAAATGAGACGGAAGGAAATGAGACGGAAGAGTAAAAATGAGACACAAGCAAAATGAGATGAAAGAAAAATAAGACAGAAGCAAAATGAGATTGAAGCAAAAAATGAGATTGTAGTGAAAATGAGACGGAAGCAAGAATGAGACGGAAGTGAAAATGAGATGGAAGAAAAATGAGATGAAGTGAAGCCAAAAATGAGACGAAAGAAAAATGATACGGAAGAACAAAAATGAGATGGAAACAAAAATGAGACGGAAGCAAAAATAAGACGGAAGCAAAATGAGACAGAAGCGAAAATGAGACAGAAGCAAAATGAGACGAAGCGAAGCAAAAAATGAGACAAAAGAATCTAAGATGAAGAAACAAATCAGTTTGAGTTAGTTACAGAATTCAACTGAATAACCATTTCATTAAAGATCAAGAATCAAGAAGAAAGAAGCAGTTATCAAGAAGTAGTTGAAGATAAAGACTATAAATATGAGTCGAAGTCGAAGACTGAAAGAATTAGTGATTTTCAAAAAGCTAAATACTGTATTTGTGTGAAACACGAGAGCTATATTTTCTGTAACAAAGCTCACAATATCTTTCTGTGAGAAAGAAGAAAAGCTGAGAGCCTAAAGAGGCTAAGTGTGAAAAAGAATGCTTGTTGTAAGAGACCTGAAGAGGCTCGGTGAAAAGAATACTTGTACTTTGATGAAGTATAGTGAAATATCAGAAGGGATTCTGAGGACTGGACGTAGCCTACGGTTTGGGGTGAACCAGTATAAAATTGTTGTGTCGATTCTCACTCTCAACTTTTAATTCCTATTTCTATTGCTAATTGATCGCGGCTCTGTCGATGCGATCTTACGATCGATCCTTGGAAACCAGTCAAATAAAAGAAATTCCAAGATTGCGGTATAGAATGCAACCTCAGGTCGTCTCACTTAATTGGAACCAAATAAAAATGGTCTAAACTAGCCTAAATGTCAAAAATTGCAATCGAAGTTGATAAAATGGGGTTTGGTATTTTGGTCAAAATGATAAAGTAATCAAGATGGACAAAAAGTATAAAAGAATACTTTTAGAATTTTAGGAATAATGCAATTAACAAAATCAGATAGAAATAAAATTGATAAAATCCTCTTGAAAATGGGCGCAGGCTATCATGGTTCAAAAATGATTTTCAGGGACACAATCCACTAAGTTTTGAAAGATCAACCCTAAAGGACTCTTTAGGTCCAAAGATTTAATTAATGAAATCCATTATTTAAATCTTTGTTAAAAACCTTAGTGTGAAAATGGACAAATAAATGCAATCGGTCAATTGGATAAAACACAACAATCTTAATCAAACACAACTAGGCAGAAGAAGACAGTAAATGCAATATCCAACGACATATATGAAACTTCATATATCAAGCATAAAAAATTCTACAAATCACTTTGTCCAAATCTCAACGTAGTGTTCAGCACACGGTTAAACTATAACAATGCTAATATAGCTATAACCATGCAATCTCTAACTCAGAGCTTACAAAACCATAACTAAACTTCAGACACTAAGTGATTACTCCCCTTTTAGAACCGGTGAACTCAAACCGCTACATCCTCAAGAGGAAATGGGTTTACCGCTCATAACTCCGGACTCTCTCACAACTTCAGGAGATTGGACGGCTTCCATGGTAATAGCGAAAATGCGGACTGTGATGTAGCGGAGATGATCGAAGATGATGAAGATTGAAAATGATGGTGGCTGCTTCCAGAGTCTGTCCCGAAGAATATCCGTCTTTTGACCTAAAAATAGCAAGTTTATAAATGATGGACGCAGGCCGGGTCAAAACAGTGAGAGACGTTCTCAAATGAAGTCCGGGTATTTATCTGCTCGCCGCGGCGAGATGGATTTTAGGCTCCGCGACGTGCTATTCTGGTTTTCTCGCCACGACGTGTACTCGAAGCATCGCGGCGTGCTTCATTTAATCCTCGTCGCGGCGAGGAGCTCGTAGGCACCGCGGCGTGCATTTTCTGGATCGCTCATGCGACGAGATGGGATGTTGCGTCATGCGCTGTTAATTCCTTCTTCTTCATGACGTGTTGACTTCTCTTAATGGTTTGACTCTTCTTTTCCCTACAAATTAAACAGCAATATGGCAGAATCAATTGTCCTTCAAAAATTATGATAGAATTAACGTCAATTTATGACAATTTTACTATCAAATTGTATGAAGTGTAAGCTCATTATGATGGGACAAATTAAAGCACAATGTCACAAATTAAGAGTCAAAAGGTACATTAAGAGCAGTAAAAATGTAGCCAATTTATTTAATAAACTTGGGCTCAATCAAATTCCCCACACTTAAACCTTTGTACTCTAGACAAAGTTTATAAGAATAAAAGATACAAGTGTGAAAGAAAATTAAATACATGCTCAAAATAATAATAAGAACTTGGCAAATTACTTAATCAAAATTCAATCAAAGCAAATTGAAAGAATGCTAATAAAACAAGCACTAAAAGAATTCAATTCAAGAGATTGCACAAAAGAAATGTCACCAAGATAAGGTGTTTGCTCTCTCCTCACACATGGGGATATTTTACTCTCAATCTATTTAATCCATTCTTTACCATAAGCTTGTAACAATTCTATTTCTCCACTACAAAAACTATAATTTGAAGATCAAGAGGACTTTTCAGGTTGTAATGTACGGATGGCTAGATGAACGGGTGGAATGAAAGAAAGAAAGAGTATGAACACTTGCCTACAATTATTAATTTATGTCAAAAGAAAACTAATATTGAGACACTTTTCTCTTTTCTTCTCTTTTTGCAATATATCTGCTTGAATTGTTATTGCTCCTTCTTTTCTTTTCTTTTGTAGCTTTTTTTGAATAAGTACTCTACATTACTTTATGGAACACACTTTTTTTCAAATCAAATCAAACTCGACATCATATAAGGATGTATACATGCAAGTGCACATAAATAAAAAATGGCTCGAGGGCTAGTAAGTGGTAAGTATTTGTGGGATAAGTGTTTTGGAAAAAGGGTTAAAGAAAGAATGCCTCTATCACATCAACAAAATTCTAGTCTATAAAGCTTTGATTAAGAATTAAAACAAGTTCTAGAGAGATATGAAATAAGCAGATGCACACAATATCAAAGAAAAAATTTAGGCTCAAATATCCTTCCAACAGGGGTGATATCTTAATGAACAATCTCAAGTCTCAAAAACTTAAAGGGTTACTTTTTTTAGCATACTTTAATCCACTTTGAATTGAAAAGATCAAAAATAAAATGAGCCAAGACTAACTATCATTAAAAGAATGGAAGAATTTTCATAAACTCAGGTACCAGTTTGAACTTATAATGTCTTTGAAACACAAAAGGTACAAAAGTTTCATGCGGAAGAAGTTGAATTGAGAAAATTTTCATTCTCAATTTTCATTCTACAAAAAATGGGTGGACGTCGCGACGCGTATGTCATGAAGTCGCGACGTCAAAGCGAAAGTAAGTGACCTTCATGGCGCATGAGCTATTACCGCGGCGAAGAAGCGATGAATATGAGCTTTGCCGCGGCGTATGAACTGTCACCGCGGCGAAGAATGACAAAATGACCATGCACCAAGTTAAATTATTGTAACAGTGAGCAAGATTGGCTAACATAAGCAACAAAAAGTGTCAAAAAGGGGCATAACAAATAGTAACACCATAGGAAAAAAAACTCCCCCACACTTAAACAACACATTGTCCTCAATGAAAATGAGAATAAAGACCTGGTATTAATCATGGTGGCAAAGAGTGGTAAGTACAAGGTGTGCTAAGAATAGAAAAACAAAAGAAAACAGAAAACGAAAGAAAACAACAGAAAAATAAAAGAAAAACAATACAGAACACAATGCTAGAACTATCTTTGAAGGATCATCGGGGTATGATCGGGAGGAGCACCCGCAGATGGGCTAGAATCGGCGAAGAACCATCATCCTCGGGAGGAAGAGGATCGCTGAGATGCGCCGCAAGTCGGGCATACATCCGGTAGGTACCGACGATCGATCGGCTAGCCGGGCCTCGACTGAAGAAAAGGGGCATGAAGGGTGGCCACCTGACGGGAAATGTGAGTCAAGGTTAGAGGAGAGGAAGGGGGTAAGGGGGTGTGTGTGTCCGGAGGAGGCACATCGGGAGGAGTAGTAGCAACAACGGAGGGAAGGAGGAGGTGGTGGTGGGGAAGGAGAATTTGGTGGCAGAGGGGAGGTGAGGGGAGTGAGGAGGAGGTGGTGGGCTAGAAAGCGGTTGTTTGAGGCGACGAGCGAAAAAGGGAGGCGGGTTCAAAATTTTGTCGAGAGGGAAGTTACGGGACCGGTGGGCCTTAATGATCACTAACAAGGTGAGGAATAAGATGGAATGGGTGAGGGTAGAAGTGAGGATGGATTGGCGGAGGCGGAAGTAATTGCGAGCAATATCAATCGCCGCCAACCATCAGGAGGTAAATGTACAATGCCTATTCTTTGGGAACAAACGCAAGGTGGGTGGTGGGAAGGACGTTGTTGCAGATGAAATGAAGCCAAGGACGGGCCTCGGGGCGGAGATCGGATGGCGAATGTATCTTTGAGACACTTTCGAGGTTGATGCCATTCAAAGACCCGCAGACAAAGTGCACGAAGGACATCATCCCAAGGGTAATCCCGAATAAGGTCGGTGTAGTGGCAGTGAAGGATGGGAGGAAGGTGGTAGTGGTTACGGATGGCGGCAGGGGTAAAGGGTTGAGAAACGGTAACACCTCAGAAACAGATGTCAAAAGTGTCATGATAACGGGCATAGGTGTAGAAATGATGAACAAATGTGTCATTTCCAGGAGTCCTGGGCTGCACTAAACCAGAAAGTTGAGAATAGCCGAGTTGTTGGACGAAAGGGTGAGTGGATGGTGAAAGAGGGAAAGGTCGCTCCTTGAGTAGCGGCCTAGCTTCTATCTTAGCAGCTAGGGCAGTATAATCAGGGTCGACCGGAGGGGAAGAAGTGGAAGGATTAGCAGGGGAGGCTGGAGGATGGGAATGGTGGGAAGGTGAAGGGGAATGGTCGGAGTCGGAGTAGAAATCAGAGGTTGTAGAGGGGCGGATGGTGGCGTTCTTGGTGCGAGGCATTTTCCTGAACAGAAAATAAAACACAGAAAATCAGTCAAGTAAAACAAAAAGAACAGTGTCTCGCCGCGGCGAGATGAACGTGCACCGCGGCGAAACATCCTAGGTTGCTCACGCCACGGCGAGCACCCGAGACACCGCGGCGAGATGAGAAAAACCCAGACGCCGCGGCGAGCACTCGAGATGCCGCGGCGTAGGGCGAAAATGTGACAACTGCGACACGACGAACCGTCTTTGCCTCAGAAAACTAACCCTAATCTCCAAAACGAAAATGAAAATAACAGAGGGGAGGAATAACTTACAAGATGAACACAGAGACAGACGAAGGGGAAGGAAGATAGAAGCTGAGGAGAGCCACTAGCACAGACGAAGAGGAAGGAGGAAACACTCTTAGAGCAACGAAGGATGGAGAAGACGCGGCACAAAAATGAGAGGGAGGCGGCGTGAAAGAGGGACGTCGTAGGATTTATAAAAGTTAGAAAGTGAAATGACTAAAAGGCATCGGATAAAGAGAAGAACCGCCGTGCAATGAGGATAAAAGGGAAATTAAACCCGACTAGGTTTCGCTTGAAACTCTCGTCGCAAGGCCATAATCTTCGCACGCCGCGTGAATGATTAATAGACGTCCGGCGTGTCCTTCGAACGCTTCATGTGGCGTGTTATTTGATACACGTCGCGGCGAGACATCTTCCTCACGGTGACTACTTCCGAAAATTAACAAACCCTAAGCATCACTGTTCCTAACCACTCATGCACAAAATTTCTTCAACCAGGTTACATGCATCATGCATTGGCGAACATCAAGGGCTCCAAAGGAGACTGAAGTTATTAAAAACAACCAAATAAAAAACAACCAAATTGAAATCCTACAGAACTAGACCTAATCCTACTGAGTAGTTTCTCCCCCACACTTAATCAACATATTCATGCAAATAGTTTTAGTGTCAATCCAATCTTCAATCAGCACAAATATATGATAAGGGAAAGGAAAGAAACTACCCGGTGTTTAAGGTGGATCCTGGTTCTCATGATAGAGCTTCAAAAGATGGCCATTCACCTTGAGTCGTGTTCCACTTTCCTCATGCAAAAGCTCTACCATACCAAAGTTGTGAACCTTCGTGACCAAATATGGTCCCTCCCAACGAGTATTGAAAGCCCTATGTTTGAGAGTAAAACGAGCTTTGAATAATAGGACTTTATCTCCTTCTTTGAAACTTTTCCGCCGAATGATCTTGTCATGCATCAATTTTGCTTTTTCTTTGTAGAGTCTTGCATGCTCATATGCCTCTAACCTTAATTCCTCAAGCTCTTGAAGTTGCAACTTCCTCTCCATTCCAGAAGATTCCAAGTCCATATTGCATTGTTTGATTGCCCAATATGCTTTATGCTCCAATTCCACGGTAAATGGCAAGCCTTTCCATAGATCAAACAGTGAGGGACATACCTATGGGGATTTATAAGCATCCGATATGCCCATAGTGCTTCCTCGAGGCGTAAGGCTCCAATCCTTCTTTGATGGCTTTACAATTTTCTCCAAAATGTGCTTCACCTCTCTATTTGAAACTTCAGCTTGTCCATTGGTTTGTGGGTGATATGAAGTGGAGACTTTGTGAGTGACCCCAAATTTCAAAAATAATTTTTCAATGACTCTATTACAAAAATGGGTTCCCCTATCACTCACCACAGCTCTTGGTATACCAAAACGACAAAAATGTTGGACTTAAGAAATTTAGACACGACTTGGGCATCATCTTTTCTAGTGGGATGGCCTCTATCCACTGGACACATAATCAACAGCTAAAAGGATATACACAAAGCCAAAAGATGGAGGAAATGGACCCATGAAATCAATTCCCCAAACATCAAAGATTTCACAAAATAAGAGAGGTTGTTGTGGCATTTCATGTCGTTTACCTAATCCTCCAAATCGTTGACATTTATCACAGGACCGACAAAAGTTAAATGAATCCTTAAAAAGTGTAGGCCAATAAAAACCAGACTCGAAGATTTTTCTAGATGTTTTCCTTGCACTAAAATGACCACCACAAACCATGGAATGACAAGCTGAAATTATATCATCATACTCTTCATGAGGCACACATTTCCTGATCACCTGGTCACTGCACATTCTCCACAGATGAGGGGCATCCCAAATGTAATGTCGAGCTTCACTCTTTAGCTTCTGAGCTTGTGCACGAGACATAAAAGGAGGAGGGTCCGACATTAGGTAGTTAACAATATGTGCAAACCAAGGTTCTTTAACATTTGAAGCGCATAAGACCGAATCAGAAATGAATCACGTGTAAGGTCAAGAATCCACTCCACAGTGTTGTTGGGTAGCCTGCTCAAATGGTCGGCTACATGGTTTGCTCGCCCCGCATACGATCCTTTATCTCAATATCAAATTCTTGAGCAACAACGCCCATCAGATAAACCTAGGCTTGATTGTGGTTTTACGGAGGAGATATCGAACAAATGCGTGATCGGTAAAAATGGTAACATGTGAGTTCAACAGATATTGCCTAAATTTTTCCAAAGCAAAACTATCGCAAAACACTCTTTTCAGCTTGTTGTATAGTTGATCTGAAATGGATCCGGTCCTCGAGGCGTATGCAATAACTCTTGGTAACCGCTCCTCTCATTGACCCAGCATAGCCCCTACAGCACAATTAGATGCATCACATGAAAGCTCAAAAGGTAAACTCCAATCAGGAGCAACTAGAATAGGTGGAGAAATGAGTTTTGATTTCAGCATATTGAAGGCACTCTTGCAAGAATCATCAAATTCAAAATTTTCATCCTTTTGTAAGAGCTTGGAGAGAGGTAACACAATTTTGCTGAAATCCTTAATGAAGCGCCTGTAAAATCCTGCATGACCCAAAAATGAACGTATGTCACGAATACAATTGGGGTAAGGCAAAGAAGATATAACCTCAATCTTAGCTTTATCCACTTCGATCCCCTTGCTAGAAATTAAATGACCAAGCACGATACCTTCACTGACCATGAAATGACATTTCTCAAAGTTCAAAATCAAATTCTTTTCAATGCATCTTTGTAAAACTCTTGCAAGGCTGGATAAACAAGCATCAAAAGAATCACCATAAACTGTGAAATCATCCATAAATACTTCCATACATTCCTCTAAAAATTCACAGAAAATAGCCATAACACAACGCTGGAAAGTGTCTGGGGCATTACACAAACCAAAAGGCATCCTTCGATATGCAAAGGTGCCAAAAGGACATGTAAATGTGGTCTTGTCCTGGTCCTCCGGTGCAATGGGTACCTGAAAATATCCAGAAAAACCATCCAAGAAACAATAATGTGATTTGCCCGCAAGTTTTTCAAGCATTTGATCAATAAAAGGCAGAGGGAAATGGTCTTTTCTCGTGGCATCATTTAATTTTTTGTAATCTATACACACACGCCACGAATTTTGCACTCTAGTAGGAATAAGCTCATCCCTATCATTTTTTACCACTGTTATGCCACTCTTTTTAGGTACTACATGAATTGGGCTAACCCACTCACTATCAGAAATGGGATAAATTATCCCTGCGCTCAACAACTTTGTGATTTCCTTCTTCACAACGTCTAAGATAAGCGGGTTAAGCCTTCTTTGAGGTTGCCTCACCGATTTTGACCCCTCACTCAATAAGATCCGGTGTGTGCAAATGGCTGGGCTAATGCCAGGTATATCTGCTAAAGTCCACCCGATAGCTCTCTTATGTTCCCTCAAAACATTCATAAGTCTCTCTTCCTCGGTTTGGGACAAAGTACTAGAAATTATGACAGGTAATTGCTCATCAGACTCAAGAAAGGCATACTTTAAAGTAGCAGGTAGCGGTTTAAGCTCAAGCACAGGAGGTTGCATAATGAAGGAGTCAATCTATGAAGTTCAAGAGAAAAAGATCACTCCTCTTTCATTTCGGATGAAGTCATCTCTGGTGAGTGATTGTGACTAAGCCTTCACCGCTTCCTGAAACATGGATGAAAACCTTTTCCAAGATCAAGTGAATGTAATCCAAGATCCAAAGAATCTTGTTGTAACTCATATTTTGGCAAGCATTTTCCACAAATTAAATCAATCATGTTCACACCCAAAAGTGAATAATCCTCATGTGGGTGCTTCATTGCCTCATACATATTAAAGCTCACCTGTTGGTCTCCTACCTCCATTGTGATCTTACCTTCCTTCATACTGATCATTGTGCTTGCAGTCCGCAAAAAGGGTCGTCCGAGAATTAAGGAAGTATCCTGCACAACTTCAGAAGACATATCAAGTACATAAAAATCAGCAGGAAATACTAATCCTTTAACCTAGACCAAGATGTCCTCTATGATACCCACTGGATGCCTAAATTATCTATCAGCCAACTAAAGGACAACAGATGTGGGCTTAATACTCGTCACTCCTAAGGCCTCATAAACTGACTTAGGCATCACATTTATCGCTACCCCTAGATCTAACAAAGCTCTACCTATAGTCACTTTCCCTAAGATGCAAGGGATGGTGAAAGATCCAGGGTCTTGGCACTTGACAGGTATTTGCGGCTTGAACAAAGCTGAAACATTGGGGTCACTTGCACTCTCTCATTTGGCCTAAACTTCCTCTTGTTAGTGCACAAATCTTTCAAATATTTTGCATAGGCCAGAACTTGCTTCACTAAATCAAGCAAAGGCACATTCACTTCAACTTTCCCAAACAAATCAATTATTTATTTTCATGTTGTTTCTCATTTAAGCTTGCTCATCAAATATGAGTTTGGAAAAGGAAGGTCTTGAATACTTACCTCCTTACCTTTCTTTGGATTGCTTGCTCGATTCTCCACTTTCATTTTATCATTGGAACTCTCAAGTAATTCCTTGTTTCTTGAAGCATGCTTTTCTCTTTCAAAAGCTCTTCTTCCCTCACACTTCGATCTCTTAATCTTTTCCTTGGGTGGAGGTACTGCCTCACTCTCAATTACCTCATCACATACCTCTTCATCTACTTGAGGATTAAACCTCACTTGCTTCCCACTCCGGAGGGCAATTGCATTTAGACTCTTCGGATTCATCACAGTATTTGAAGGAATAGTCCCACTGCTTTTTGCTTGGTTTTCACTCATGTTATTGGATAACTGAGTGACATAGGAATTTATGTTCTCCGCCTTGGTCTCCCATTGTTCCATTCTCTTCTCCAAGGCATTGAATCTAGCAGCAGTCTTTGAGGAATCCTGTTGAATAAGAGAAGCAATGGAATTGAACTGGTTAGCATTAGAATCCCTCTCTTCCTTCATCAGCGTCATCATACTGTGAAGTAGCTGATTGGTGTCTTCTTTTGGTGGGACCATCAGGGCTTGCTGTTGATTTGGGAATTGGCTAGTGGAAGGACCAGCTCCTCCCCCTTGTGAAAATCTATTTTGTGGCCTGCTCTCCTCATTCCTCCAACTGAATCTAGGATTAGATTTCCATCCTTCATTGTATGTGTTGGAGTATGGGTCCCACTTCTGATTCTGCCTTCCTTGATACATTGCCGAAACTTCCTCATATCGTCCAGGGAAAACGCTCAAAATATGCATTATCGACCCATAATTTTCACAACTAGGTGCGGTAAGCTCTGTTGAAGAAGTAGAACGTTGCACATTCAAATTTTTCAGCTCGGCCATGATGCAAGACAGCTGTGATGTTATCCGACTTTCCAAAGAATCCACTTTCAATTCTAGGCTTTCCATTCGTTTAGCTTGAGCCGTCAAGGCTCCCAACTCATGCACTCCTCTTTGATCTCTTACATCAGATTCTGATGGTTTAAAGCCATCTTCTTGATCAGTCCCATGCTTCCAATCTTTGTAAGGTTAATCGAGGATCCTCCAGATCAAAGATCTAACATACCCTTCTCTGGCTCTTCAACCCATCATAGAAATATCGCACCAATTGTTCATCGTGAATTTGGTGATGGGGCATCTGGACAAAAGATCTTGAAGCGGTTCCAATAATCATACAGTGACTCATCATAATCTCGAGGGTGAATAGATTTCCTTCCTCATCGAAGATGTCCTGGAGGCTGGAAAATATTTCTCCAAAAATGCTTTCTCAAAGTTGGCCCAACTATGATAGGCATTAGCCACATGCCTCGGAAGACTCATGTACCACTCTCGTGCCTTCCCTTCCAAGGAAAAATGGAATACCTTCCACAACACTTGGTCCAAAGTAGCTCTTCTCGGCTTCATACTCGGCGAGATCATTGTCAAAGCCTCAGAGGTGCATATATGGATCTTCTCACCTTAAACCATGAAATTTAGGAAGAGAATTAATTAACAAACCTTTAATCTCAAAATTTACATCAAAATTAGGCAAGCGGCGGTAAATGGATCATAATGCATGTCAGATGTTGTAGCTTCCCTAATTGTCCTACGTCTCTGGTTCTCATTGTTCTCTCCCACTCTCTCATGCTCACCATTTCCTCCATTAGTCCCATTTCTAGGTTGGTGAACGGGAAAATCAAGATTTGGGAAAATGTTTGGGTTCTCATCCATATTCTCACTATCTCGCTCAACTATTTTCCTTCTCTCTTGTTCTTTCCTCTCTTTCCTAAGTCTCCTCAAATGTCTCTCAACTTCAGGTTGGAATTGAACAAGTCTACCTCTCCTGGGTATGCACAAAAATTCAATCCACAAATAAAATGAATGGTAACAAAATTGCTCACAGTCACACAAAATCGGCTAAAAGTGAAATGCGATGAATGCGAGAGTATGGATGTATGAGTGTGTATGTGTGAAAAAAAATGTGCAAAGTAAGAGACAAAAATCAAAGTATGATGTATGCGTGTGCAAAGGGGAATCAGACCTATACTATGAACAAGCGTAAAAATCAAACTATACTAAATGCAAGCAAAAACAATGATTCCTATTATTAATGACAAGTCAAAAGAATGACAATGGCTATCCGATGGTAAACCAATTTCTTGGTTCCTCGACAACGGCGCCAATTTGATCGCGGCTCTGTCGATGCGATCTTACGATCGATCCTTGGAAACCAGTTAAATAAAAGAAATTCCAAGATTGCGGTATAGAATGCAACCTCGGGTCGTCTCACTTAATTGGAACTAAATAAAAATGGTCTAAACTAGCCTAAATGTCAAAAATTGCAATCAAGTTGATAAAATGGGGTTTGGTATTTTGGTCAAAATGATAAAGTAATCAAGATGGACAAAAGTATAAAAGAATATTTTGGACTTTTAGGAATAATGCAATTAACAAAATCGATAGAAATAAAATTGATAAAATCCTCTTGAAAATGGGCACAGCTATCATGGTTCAAAAATGATTTTCGTGGACACAATCCACTAAGTTTTGAAAGATCAACCTAAAGGACTCTTTAGGTCCAAAGATTTAATTAATGAAATCCATTATTTAAATCTTTGTTAAAACCTATAGTGTGAAAATGGACAATAAATGCAATCGGTCAATTGGATAAAACACAACAATCTTAATCAAACACAACTAGGCGTAAGAAGGCAAGAAATGCAATATCCAATGACATATATGAAACTTCATATATCAAGCATCAAACATTCTACAAATCACTTTTCCAAATCTCAACGTAGTGTTCAAAGACACAGTTAAACTATAACAATGCTAATCTAGCTATAACCATGCAATCTCTAACTCGAGCTTACAAAACCATAACTAAACTTCGACACTAAGTGATTACTCCCTTTAGAACCGTGAACTCAAACCGCTACATCTTCAAGAGGAAATGGGTTTAGGCTGCTCATAACTCCGGACTCTCTCACAACTTGTGGAGATTGGGCGGCTTCCATGGTAGCGAAAATGCGGATGTGATGTAGCGGAGATGATCAAGATGATGAAGATGGAAAATGATGGTGGTCGCTTCTGAGTCTGTCTCAAGAATATCCTTCTTTGACCTAAAAATAGCAAGTTTATAAATGATGGACGTGGGCTGGGTCAAAACAGTGAGAGACGTTCTCAAATGAAGTCCGGGTATTTATCTGCTCGCCGCGGCGAGATGGATTTTAGGCACCATGACGTGTTATTCTGGTTTTCTCGCCACGGCGTGCTTCATTTAATCCTCGTCGCGGCGAGGAGCTCGTAGGCGCCGCGACGTGCATTTTCTGGATCGCTCGTCGCGGCGAGATGGGATGTTGCGTCACGGCGTGTTAATTCCTTCTTGCGCCGCGACGTGTTGACTTCTCTTAATGGTTTGACTCTTCTTTTCCCCTACAAATTAAAGAGCAATATGGCAGAATCAATTGTCCTTCAAAAATTATGATAGAATTAACGTCAATTTATGACAATTTTTCTATCAAATTGTATGAAGTGTAAGCTCATTATGATGGGACAAATTAAAGCACAATGTCACAAATTAAGAGTCAAAAGGTACATTAAGAGCAGTAAAAATGTAGCCAATTTATTTAATAAACTTGGGCTCAATCACTAATATAAATACTTCATAATATTGTTTGTCAATCGTTTTGAGAAAGCACATTTTTTTAAAAAAGGGGATTGTATTAAAAAATTCAAATACACAATTCAACCCCCCCTTCTTGTGCATTTTGTATATCCTATACTAACGTGTGATTCACATGAACTGGTATCAGAGCTCGGTGTCCAAGAATCACCGTAACAAAGTGTGGATAAAGATTCATGGCAGAGTCACATGTATACATAGCTGAAGGTGCCTCGGTAACTAGACCTCTGGTGTTTAAATCAAGTAAAAGAGTCCAAGATAAGCATTCTTGTACACTAGTATGAGCTGTTCAAAATGAAGGATGAAGAGCTATCGATCAGATGTTTGGAAGATTTCAAAGTATCATCAATGGACTTAAAGCATTCGATAGAATGCACGACAATCAAGATCATGTTAGAAAGATCCTAAGAAGTTTACCGAAGAGATGGAGACCAAAAGTTACAGCCGTACAAGAAGCCAAGGATTTGAGCGTAAGCTTGATGAATTATTTGGATCTCTGAAGATACATGAAGTTGAACTCGATGCAGAAGATAAGCCCAGACGAGACAAATCCATAACATTGAAGGCTAGACAGAAGAATAAGAAGAATCAAAGGAAGAGAAGCTCATCGTCAAAAGCGCTGAAGATTGAGGAAGTCAAGGATGACGATTCCAGTAATTCAGATCATGCTTCAAGCGAGGAAGATGATGAACTATCCTTTATCTTGAGGAAGATCAGACGCATGTGGAAGAAAAAGGCTGAAGGAAACAAAGAATCCTACTTCAAGAAGAATAACAAAGATGAAGGGAAGAACGAGAAAACAACCATCACACGTTATGAATGCAATAAATCGGGACATTACAAGTCCGAATGTCCATTGATAAAGGGAAAGACAAAGAAGAGTAGAGAAGGCAAGAAAAGCATGATGGAAACCTGGGAAGATCTAGATTCAACTGAATCAGATACGAACTCAGAGGCATCGGTGCAAGCAAATATCTGCCTGGTAGCCGAAGAAGAAAGTGATGAGGAGATATCCTTCCTTGGAAAAAGCATCCAGCACCATTGATACTTGGACAGTGGATGCTCATGAAACATGACGTGAAGAAGGTCTATGTTCCTAGATCTTCATTATAAGAAGGGAGGATCGGTAACTTTTGGAGATAACCAGCAGTGCAAGATAATTGGAATCGGTAAAATCTGTAAAGATTCCTTTGCATGCATTAATAATGTGCTGCTAGTTGATGGTTTAAAACACAATTTGATTAGTGTCAGTCAATTATGTGATTATGGTTTTGAAGTGTCATTCAATCAAAATTCTTGTGAAGTCAAAAACAAGGATGAGTCCATATTCTTTTTTTCCAAAAGACAAAATAATCTTTGCAACATCAATTTAAAATATTTTCAAAATCAAAATGTTTCCTGTTTTATTACAACTGATCAATAAAAATTGATTTGGCATAAAAAGCTAGGTCATATCAGTTTTAAACATATTTCCAAGTTGATTAAACATGATTTGGTAAGAGGTTTACCAAAAATAAGTTTTAATAAGGATTTCTTTTGTGAAAGTTTTGAAAAAGGAAAACAAGTTAAAACAACGTTTTCTTCTAAAAATGTTGTAGCTTCTTCTAGACCTCTAGAGTTGTTATATATGGATTTATTTGGTCTAACTAGAACATTGAGTCTTGGCGAAAAAAGGTATAGTCTTATTATTATTGATGATTTCACTAGATTTTGTTGGATATTATTTTTATCACATAAAGATGAGTCCTTGAAGTGTTTTAATGTCCTATCCAAAAAGTTACAGAATGAGAAAGGAATGTCTATAGCTAGTATTAGAAGTGATCATGGTGGTGAATTTGAAAATGAGAAGTTTAGAATGTTCTGTGAAGAGAATGGAATTTTCCAGAATTTCTCTGCCCCTAGAACTCCACAACAGAATGGAGTTGTTGAAAGGAAGAATAAGACGATTCAGGAAATGGCTAGGACTATGTTGTGTGAGATGGATCTTCCTAAGTACTTTTGGGCAGAAGCTGTGAATACAGCGTGTTATATTCAAAATAGAATACTTCTGCGACCTTTGTTGAAGAAAACTCCATATGAGTTATGGAATGGAAGGAAACCTAATATATTCTACTTCCATCCCTTTGGTTGCAAGTGCTCTATATTGAATACAAAAGAAAGTCTGGATAAATTCGACTCTAAGAGTTATTCTGGAATTTTTCTAGGCTATTCTCTATCATCGAAAGCCTATAGGATTTACAACCTTTCCTCTAAGACTGTTGAAGAGACCATTCATGTCAAGTTTGATGATAGTTCTTAACCAAGAAGGAGAGATGATCCTGATAATAAAACCCTATCAGTACCTTTGGTTGATAGTGAAGAAGTATCACCATCAGAAACTTCCTTAGACAAAATTGAAGATATTCCTAAGACTCTTAATTTGAAGAGAGATTGGAAATATAAGAGTTCTCATCCAGAAAAGTTGATTATAGGAGAGACCTCATAAGGTGTGTGGACTAGGTCCAAATTCAGAAGAGAAGCAAATAGTGCATTTATTTCTTAAATAGAGCCTAAGTAAATTGATGAAGCTTGGATTTTAGCCATGCAAGAGGAGCTTAACCAGTTTACTAGGAATAAAGTTTGGTCTTTAGTTCCCAGACCACCGAAAAAGTCCATCATAGGAACTAAATGGGTTTTTAAGAATAAGCTAGATGAATCAAGAAGAGTGAGTCGTAACAAAGCAAGATTAGTACCACAAGGCTATAATCAACAGGAAGGAAAAGACTACAATGAGATTTATGCTCCTGTAGCAAGACTAGAAGTTATTAGGATATTGCTTGCATATGCTATCTGTCACGATATAAAGTTATTTCAAATGGATGTGAAGAGTGCCTTTTTAAATGACTTTATAGATGAAGAATTTTATGTGAAGCAACCTCCAGGTTTCGAAGATGTCAAGAAATAGGATTATGTCTATAGACTTCATAAGGCTTTGTATGGCTTGAAACAAGCTCCTCGAGGTTGGTATGATCATCTGAGTTCTTTTCTTATTGAGAATAAGTTCACTAGAGGTCAGGTGGATAAAACCTTATTTAGAAAATGCATAAAGAATGATTTTATTATTGTTCAAATTTATGTTGATGATATTATTTTTGGTGCTACCTCTAAAATGTTATGTACCAATTTTAAAAATTTCATGAAAAATAAATTTAAGATGAGCATGATAGGTGAATTAAAATTCTTTATCGGTTTGCAAGTTAAGCAAACCGAAGAAAAGATTTTTATTCATCAACAGAAGTATGTGAAGGAATTGTTGACAAAATATGATATGGGAAAGCATCCTTCAAACCATTTGTCCAAGGACGAAATTGACAAAAAGGTTGATCAAACTCTTTATAGAGGAATTATTGGTTCTTTACTTTACCTTACAACAAGCAGACCTGACATTTTGTTTAGTGTTTGTTTGTGTGCAAGATTTCAGGTAGATCCTAGAGAATCTTATTACATTGCTGTTAAAAGAATTTTGAGATATCTATCAGGTACTACCGATCTTTGCTTAATGTATGAGAAAGGTAAAGATTTCATGTTTGGTCCTAGACCCTCCACAATCGGTATTGTCCTCTTTGGTCAAGGGCGGCGGCGTTCACACGCGTCGAACCCATGACCTCAAGGTTTTGCTGCACCCAGTGCACGCCTACACTACCATTGAGCCAATGGCCAAAGAGGACAATACCGATTGTGGAGGGTCTGGGATCCAACATTAAAAGGAACCTTTTAATGTTGGGTCCCAGACCCTCCACAATCGGTATTGTCCTCTTTGGCCATGGGCGGCGGCGTCCACACGCGTCGAACCCATGACCTCAAGGTTTTGCTGCACCCAGTGCATGCCTCCACTACCATTGAGCCAATACCGATTGTGGAGGGTCTGGGACCCAACATTATTGCTAAATTCGGAGTCCTGGGTCAAAAGTTATGGTGTTTGTAAGTTCTGGCACTATTTGTGGAGAGCTAGTCGATCGGTCTTAGAGTAAAATTTTGATTCCTTTAGTGTCCGAGCTTGCCAGGAAATCCTTCTTGAAAAATGTAGATTTTTCTTCTATCTTTCCAACGAAACAAACCGTGTCTGATTTGGAGCTCGAAGGCAAAAGTTATGAGGGTTTGAAGTTTCAGAGCTCGGAGTTAGCTCGTCTTTCGGGGGTCGGTTCTTGGCCGACAGACCCCTCTTCCTTCTTTTGGCCATAACTATTTGTGTAGACCTCCGATTGATCCCATTTTTGAAGCGATAGATTTTTAAGACATTTTTCTATCTTTCTACACCTGATTTACTAGTATTGCTTTTAAATTGAAAAAGGTGGTTTGAAACAAAGTGTGGAGGTCGGCTGATCAAGTCTGAATATACTTTACTAATTTTGAGATATCCGGAGCTATAAAGCTCAAATCGAGGCAATTCATATTTTAAATTAAACTAGAGACATAAACCTACAAGTTTTTTGAAGGAACCGATTGGCAATTTAGCCTCTAAAGTTTTCAAATTCTGACATGAAGTAGGTTGAGGGTAAGTTTTCACTGTTTTCTTTAAAATAGTATTTTAACCATAACTCCTTCATTTCTAATCCAAATTGAGCGTTTTCAGTGGCGTTGGAATCGTGAGATCATGAGGAACAGTTTTATTAAAAATCAAATCCCAAATTTTCTATTAAAAGTTTCTCTATTCGTGGTCAGTTTGTGTTCGATTTTGGGTCCTCTATGCTTATGTGCGCTTATATGGGTCCGAATGTTGGGCCTCGGAGATGGGGTCCAACATTGTTTGGTATCAGAGCTTAGGTTTCACTCCTAGGCTTAGAATGCATAGTAGGAAAATTGTCTTGCTATGTGATTAAATGTTTGCATTATGAAGTGATTGTTTGTACTAAGTGACATGCATATCATGCATCAATATAGGAACTAGATTTAAAAAGGATTGTAGCTAATCATTAATATTTTCATTGAAGGAGTAAGATGTCACCTCGTAGAAGGACACGAGGAGTTCTGCAAGGTTTGATTGCACCTGACTCTCCTCCGAGAGAGGAGAGCACGGATGAGTCCGTAGCCCCGGGAGTGGCCCCAGCTGAGGCTTCTCTAGGGCAGAGTAATGAGCCCCTCCGATCTCAGACTCAGCCATCGCCTAGTCAGTCTGAGCAAGTGCCTGCTCTAGACCCGAGACTCTTCCAGGCATTTACTCAAGCCTTTGTTTAGGCTATGGGTCAAATGCCCCAGGGTTCTGGTTCGGCCCCAGCTAAGAAGGGAAGACAGTTTGACAAGTTGAGAAAGTACGGAGCGGTGGACTTCTACGAGACCACGAACCCTGAGGAAGCCGAGACATGGTTGAGGAAGACCGAGAGGGTCTTAGATCAGATGGAGTGTGAGGATGATGAGAGAGTGGTCTATGCTGCCAGCTTACTTCAGGGTGATGCCTTGCATTGGTGGGAGACGGTGCTGGGGAGTCAGATGAGACTAGTAGGGTTGGCATGGGAAGACTTCCTGGCTGTTTACAGGAAGAAGTATCTGTCTGAAGTGTACATTCAGTGAAGCGGAGGAGTTTCGAGTCTCACCCTGAGGAGATGGTATTCTTGAATATGAGCAGTTCACTCGGTTATCGAGGTATGCTTGAGTTGATGTTGATGAGGGTGCCAAGTCTTGCGAGTTTGAGTGAGCCTACATTTAGCTATCGGAGAGAAGGTGGTAATCTGAACTTTGGAAATTTTAGCGGTGGTTGAAGCGGCTCGAGGTTGAGAACATCGAGAACATTAAGAGCGCGATTAGCATAAAGAGGAAGGGAAGAGAGCGATTCGAGGGGAGGTGGTACTTATACCGAGAGAAGTGCAGAACCTTTCTGTGCAGCCGAGAGAGGAGCACGGTGGGGCCGACCTAGACCTATGAGGACTTCTACTATTTCTCACCAAGCCTCAGCGGTGGGCGGCGATAGAAGAGGAGATGGGGAGGCCACCTCTTCCCAAGTGTGAGCACCGGGAGGCATCATAGGAGAATGTTTTAGAGTAAGAGGCATGCTTCAATTGTGGGCGAGAGGACACGAGCTGCCAGATGTCCTAAGCCGCAGAGAAGAGAGGGATCAGATGCAAGCTTCGGGAGGGGCCAGGCGGTGGGGCGGAAGGTCGTGACTAAAGTGGGTAGCTCTGGGGTACCTAAGAGAGATCATCCTCCAGACAGATCCAGGGGGCAAATGCCAGCTAGGGTGTTTGCAATGACTCGAGAGGAGGCAGAGATCGCTCCAGAAGTGGTAACGGGTATGATTAAATTGTTTGATGATGATGTTCTTGCTTTGTTTGATCCGGGTTCTACCCATTCTTTTGTGTCATCGGGTAGGACTGTGCCTAAGAGGATTTTGAGCCCATTGGATACTCCGTTGATGGTGAGTACTCCGATTGGCCAGTATATTATTATCAGTCAAGTGTATCGAGAGTGTGAGATAGAGATTAGTGGAGGAAAGTTTGTGGTGGATTTGATGCCTTTGAAGATGGGAGGATTGGATGTGATCCTAGGTTTGGATACATTAGAAGTATCATGCCAACCTAGGCCGCGAAGGCAGTGGAATTTGAGCTAGAGGATGGCGGAAAAGTGGTATTTGTGGGAGTTAGAAGAGCAGATCCACCTCGGATTGTTTCAATATGTCGTGAGAGATTGATGAGTAAGGGGTGTGAAGCATTTTTGGCCTATGTGTTAGACACGGAGGCAGATAGAGGGAGGTTGGAAGACATTCCTGTAGTCAGGGAATTCTCGGATGTCTTTCCCGAGGAATTGCCAGGATTACCTCCGCCTAGGGAAATCGAGTTTCCCGTTAAGCTCCTTCCAGGTACTATACCGATTTCAATTCTGCCTTATCGAATGGCTCCGGCGGAATTGAAGGAGCTTAAGGAGCAATTGGAGGATCTATTCGAGAAGGGTTACATTAGGCGAGCTCTTTGCCTTGGGAGCTCGGTTCTCTTTGTGAAGAAGAAAGATGGGTCGTTCTGGATGTGTGTGGATTATAGGAAGTGAATCAGGCCACCATTAAAACGGATATCGCTCCAGCATAGATGATTTATTTGATCAATTGCAAGAGGCGAGGTCTTTTTCAAAGGTAGACTTGAGATCGGGTTACCATCGATTGAGATTAAGAGACCGATGTGTCAAAGCGCTTTTAGGACTCGGTATGGCCACTTTGAGTTTTGGTTATGCCTTTGGGTTAACCAATGCTCCTGCGATCTTTATGGATTTGATGAATAGAGTCTTCAAGTCTTTCCTAGAACAATTTATCATTGTCTTTATTGATGATATATTGGTCTATTCTAAGAGTGATGAGGAGCATGAAGATCATTTATGGGTTGCTTTGGAGACTTTGAGAAAGAACAGTTGTATGCAAAATTCGATAAGTCACGAATTTTGGTTAAAAAGTAGTATTCCTTGGGCATGTGATTTGGGCGTGGAGTGCATGTGGATCCACAAAAGATAAAAGTCTGTGGTTAAGTGGGAGCGCCTAAGAATGTAGTAAAGTGAGAAGTTTCTTGAGATTAGTGGATATTATAGGAGGTTTGTGGAGGATTTTCTTTGATAAATGCTCCACTTTCCAAATTGACGAGAAAGAATCGAAGTTTGAGTGGGTGAGGAGTGCGGAGTAGTTTTGAGGAATTGAAGAATAGGCTTACTATCGCACCGATTTGACATTACCTTATGGTGATGATGGATATGTTGTTTACAAATGGCGCTTCTAGAAGGGTTTAGGGTGTGTATTGATGCAAAGAGAAAGTGATTGCCTATGCTTCAGGCAATTGAAGCCTTATGAGATGAATTATCCTATTCATGACTTGGAATTGGCGCTATTATTTTTGCATTGAAGATTTGGAGACACTACTTGTATGGAGTTACTACTAAGGTATTTACGCACCTACAAGAGTCTTAAGTACTTGTTGACTCGAGAAAGAGTGAATTTGAGGCAGGCGATGGTTAGAGTTGTTGAAAGATTATGACTTGATGATAGACTACCATCCGGGGAAAGCTAATGTGGTAGTCGATGCTTTGAGTAGGAAGTCCACTATGGAACATGTGGAAACAGTGTATCTTCCTTTGCTGAAGGATTTAGCCAGACTTGATGTGATGTTGAGACAAGTTGAACCTGATTGTATTTTGGCAAATTTCAGAGTGAGACCAGTGTTAAAGGGGAAGATTAAAGAATTGCAAGAATAGGATGAGTACTTGAGTAAGCTTAGAGAAGAGATAAAAGATGGCAAGCCTTCTGAGGTAGAGGTAAAGGAAGATGGATTGATGGTTATGGGCAAGAGATTGTGTGTTCCAGACGTGTTAGAGCTGAAGGATGAGATCTTTGATAAGGCGCATAACGCTCCTAATGCAATGCACCCAGGGAGTTTTAAGATGTATCGAGATTTGAAAGAGCATTTTTGGTGGAAGGTAATGAGGAGAGACACGGCAGAGTATGCTAAAAGATGTTTAGTGTGTCAGCAAGTTAAAGCTGAACACTAAGCACCTTCAGGCAAGCTTAATCCTTTGCCGATTCCGGAATGGAAATGGGAGAAGATTACCATGGATTTACTGATGGGATTACCGAGGACTAGCCTGAAGTATGACGCTATTTGGGTGATTGTAGATAGGTTGACTAAGTCAGCACACTTTTTGCCAATTAGACAGACAGATTCTTTGAATGTTTTGGCTAAGAAGTATGTGGATGAGGTAATCAGACTTCATGGGATTCCGAGCTCGATAGTTTCTGATAGGGATCCTAGGTTTACCTCTAGATTTTGGGAAAGCTTACAAGAGGCTCTGGGGACTAGGTTGCATTTTAGTACAGCTTTCCATCCGCAGACCAATGGACAATCAGAGAGGACGATATGGACTTTAGAGGCGATGTTGAGAGCTTGTGCTTTGGATTTCAAAGGTTCGTGGGATGATCACCTACCTTTGATTGAGTTTGCTTACAATAATTCCTACCACTCGGGAATTGAGATGGCACCTTATGAGGCTTTGTATGGTAGGAGATGCAAAACTCCTATATGTTGGGATGAGGAAGGTGAAGGGAAGCTTGTGGGACCTGAGTTGGTACAGTTACATTGATAAAGTTAAGTTAGTGAAGCAGAGGTCGGCGCACTCAAGATAGGATGAAGAGCTACACAGATGCCCATAGAAAGAGATGGAATTTGAAGTGGGAGAAAAGTGTTTCTTAGAGCTTCTCCATGGAAAGGGTTTTGAGGTTTGGCAAGAAGGGCAAGCTTAGCCCGAGGTACATAGGCCCATATGAGATCATTGAGAGGATTGGGCCTTTGGCTTATAAGTTAGATTTGCCATTGGGTTGTCTAAGATTCACAATGTGTTCCATGTATCGATGTTGAGGAGGTACAAATCGGATCCTTCAGATATAGTTCGACCTTCGAGAGGTTCGATTGAGAGAGGATTTGACTTATGAGGAGCAACCAAAGGAAATCTTAGATTCAAAGGAAAAGTGTTAAGGAACAAGATTGTGAAACTGGTTAAGATCTTGTGGAGGAACCATTCGACCGAGGAAGTGACTTGGGAGCCTTTGGAAGCCATGAAGGAGAAGTATCCCTACCTCTTTATGGACTCATGTAAGGATTTCGAGGACGAAATTCTTTTAGGAGGGGAGAATTGTTGGGCCCCGAAATTTTTTTTTCGTTTATTTAATTGATTATTTATTGATTTATTTTCTATTCTTGCATTAATTGTTTTAATTATGTGTTTATATAGATATATATTTTATTGAGTCTTGGAATTAGCAAGTATGATTGGGATTAGAAGTTAGAAATTAAATGAAGGCTTGGACTTAATATTGGAAAGTATGGGATTTAGAATTTAAGTAGTTAAGTGTAGTGGGCTTGTGAGGAGGAGAAGAGCCCAAAGCCTTGTAAGTTATAAGGAGAGCTTTAAGGAGTATCAAAACTATGTAGTTTTGGAGGAGGGCTTTAAGTGAAAGCTAATGAATTAAGTTGTTAGAGAAGGAAGCAAGTGTCGAGACTTAAAGGAAAGAAGAAGCAAAACGTGAGTTAAGGAAAGAAGAGCTTTCACCAAGAAGAAGAGGGAGAGCCGAGGAGGCTTGGAGGAAAGAAGAAAGAAGAGGAAAAGAGGAGAAAACTACTTGTGAGAGGTAAGTTCCATCTTTGCTTAAGCTAGGTTTAAGAATGGTGTAGGATGGAAGTTAGGGTTTGTGTAGAGATTGAAGAAAGATAGAGAAAAAGGTGAGATCTATGGATTTTGGGACTTTTAAGCTAAGGTTATGGTTATTCTAGCTTAAATGTCCTATGGTAGGTTAGGTTTAAAGTTTATTTTCATCTTTGCTTGATTTATGAATATTATGACTTTCTTTTAAAATGTATTTATTGAATGAAGTATGATTTAATCAAGGAACTCAAGAAAATCCCACTCAAGACAAGGAGGAAAGGAAATCTTGAATTCGGATACCCACGATAGGTGGGTAACATTTTATAGTTGTTGTGTAATGGGCAAATGCCCTATGTGTACTATCTTTGTTAATTGTGAGTATATTAAAAGTGTATTTCCTTGATTTGAAAGAAAAGAACGAAACTATGATGATTTGATACAATGAAAGAAGCATAAAATGCTATTTTGTGTTTGAATACGTGAGCATAAATTGGTTGTGATTGGGTAGAGAGAACCTATATCGTTAGTCACGCACGCCGACCTCCCTAGCCTTCTCCCGCAGCCCGGCTTGGGCCCACGAGATCCAAAATGGACTCGTTATGTTTATTTATAAACTTGATTTATTCGTTATGTTTAAGGAACTCTCAAGCCAATTGTGTGCATTCCATCTTTTAATTGTGTTTATGATGCATAATATGTGGTTGATTGATATAAATTCGCATGTTCTACCTTATGTGATGATTTTGGATCATTTGTGTTTCATATGATAAATTGCTATTGCTTCGGATCCTTGTTTATGTATTGTGTGGTTCATTACTCGATGGCTATAAATGTGTTAGCCACTGAGCCGTGTTTGCTCACCCCATTCTCCCTCCTCAGGTGCAAATTCAAGTTGAACTCGGAACCTTGCAAGGCATCGGTCTTAACTCCAAGAATCCTAGATACTTTTGTATTAAGTTAGTAACTAGCTTTTGGAATAGCTTTATAAGCATATCAAGCAATGAGCATCTCATATTATGTATTTTGTACTTGATTTTGATGAATATGTTGATATGTAACTAAAGCTGTGTTTAAATTCTTGTATGATTGGTAGATGTGAATGAGAGTTATAGTACTCTCTAGTATCATGTGAAATTGTTGATTTACGACCTGTGTATGGCCTTGGAAAAAGGGTATGTGTGTGCGTTCTTTTAAATTGCTAAGTTGCTGTTGAGTTTTGACTTGAGAGAGCCTGCTGGAAAATTGTTATGGTTTTTGTGTTGTTGAAGTGGGATGTAGTGCTGAAATTCTGGGCTGATGCACTCAGGTGGTCATCTTTGTGTATGTTATGTTATACTGAAATTTCTGGGTTGATATAGGTTGAATGGGATCTTTTTGACTCCTTGAGAGGGTTAGGCGAGCTATAGAACTCTCCCAGAATGCTTTATGAGCTATTTATGATGTGTTAAATGGGTAGGTGTGAGTCGTTAGAATTAAATGCAGGTGCTGTCTATATAGCAGATTGTCAGGCAGAGCTTTAAGTCCACTTTTGACCCTCATGGAGTTGGAATATAGGTTAGTGACCTTCATGAAAATTGTAGATAATTCTTTAACCTTTCCATAGACACTAAGTTTTCTAAATTCGGAGTCCTGGGTCAAAAGTTATGGTGTTTGTAAGTTACGATACTTGTTTGTGGAGAGCTAGTCGATCGGTCTTAGAGTAAAATTTTGATTCCTTTAGTATCCAGGCTTGCCGAAATCCTTCTTGAAAATGCAGATTTTCTTCTATCTTTCCAATAAAATAAACCGTGTCTGATTTGGAGCTCGAAGGCAAAAGTTATGAGGTTTGAAGTTTGAGCTGGGAGTATGGAAAATGGAGCTCGGACAACCGGTAGCTTCGCCCATGTCGAAAGGCGCTGGTAACTAGTTTCTTTTGGGGTCGGTTCTTGGCCGACCGACCCCTCTTCCTTCTTTTGGCCATAACTATTTGTGTAGACCTCCGATTGATCCCATTTTCAAAGCGATAGATTTATAAGAAATATTTCTATCTTTCTAAATCTGATTTACCAGTATTGCTTTTAAATTGAAAAAGGTGGTTTGAAACAAAGTGTGGAGGTCAGCTGATCAAGTCTAAATATATTTTACTAATTTTGAGATATCCGGAGCTATAAAGCTCGGATCGAGGCGATTCTTATTTTAAATTAAAATAGAGACATAAAACTACAAGTTTTATGAAGGAACCGATCGGCAATTTAGCCTCTAAAGTTTTCAAATTCTGACATGAAGGTTGTTGAGGGTCAGTTTTCACTATTTTCTTTAAGATAGTATTTTAACCATAACTCCGTCATTTCTAATCCAAATTGAGCGTTTTCAGTGGCATTGGAATCGTGAGATCATGAGGAACAATTTTCTTAAAAAGCAAATCCTAAATTTTCTATTAAAAGTTTCTCTATTTGTGGTCAGTTTGTGTTCGATTTTGGTTCCTCTATGCTTATGTATGCTTATATGGGTCCGAATGTTGGGCCTCAGAGACGGGGTCTAACATTGTTTAGTCTTTGACACATCGGTCTCCTTAATCCTCAACTGATAGTAACCCGATCTCAAGTCTATCTTGGAAAGGACCCTCGCCCCTTGCAATTGATCAAATAAATCATCTATACATGGGAGCGGATATCTGTTCTTAATGGTGGCCTGATTCAGCTTCCTATAATTCACACACATCCGTAACGACCCATCTTTCTTCTTCACAAAGAGAACTGGAGCTCCCCAAGGCGAAGAGCTCGGCCTAATGTAACCCTTCTCTAATAGATCCTCCAATTGCTCCTTAAGCTCCTTCAATTCTGCCGGAGCCATTCGATAAGGCAGAATTGAAATCGGCGTAGTACCTGGAAGGAGCTCAATGGGAAACTCAATTTCCCTAGGCTGAGGTAATCCTGGCAATTCCTCGGGAAAGACATCCAAGAATTCCCTGACTACAGGAATGTCTTCCAACCTCCCTCTATCTGCCTCCGTGTCTAACACATAGGCCAAAAATGCTTCACACCCCTTACTCATCAATCTCTCTACTGACATAGCTGAAACAATCCGAGGCGGACTGGCTCTTCTAACTCCCACAAATACCACTTTTCTGCCATCCTCTAGCTCAAATTCCACTGTCTTCTGCTTGCAGTCTAGGTTGGCAATGATACTTCTCTAATGTATCCATACCTAGGATCATATCTAATCCTCCCATCTTCAAAGGCATCAAATCCACCACAAACTTTCCTCCACTAATCTCTATCTCACACTCTCGATACACTTGACTGATAATAATATACTGGCCGATCAGAGTACTCACTATCAACGGAGTATCCAATGGGCTCAAAACCCTCTTAGGCACAGTCCTACCCAACGACACAAAAGAATGGGTAGAACCCGGATCAAACAAAGCAAGAACATCATCATCAAACAATTTAATCATACCCGTTACCACTTCTGGAGTGGTCTCTGCCTCCTCTCGAGTCAATGCAAACACCCTAGCTGGCGCTTGCCCCCTGGATCTGTCTGGAGGATGAGCTCTCTTAGGTATCCCAGAGCTACCCACTTTAGTCACAGCCTTCTGTCCCACTGCCTCTGTCCTCCTGGAAGCTTGCATATGTGATCCTCTCTTCATGCGGTTTAGGACCTTTGCTGGCTATGTGTCCTCTCTGCCCAAAATTGATGCATGCTCTGTTACTCTGAAACATTCTCCTCTATGATGCCTCCCACAGTGCTCACACTTGGGAAGAGGTGGCCTCTCCCCATCTCCTCTTCTACTGCCGCCCACCGCTGAGGCTTGGTGAGAAATAGTAGAAGTCCTCATAGGTCTAGGTCGGCTCCCACCGGTGCTCCTCTCCTCAGACTACACAGGAAAGGTTCTGACACTTCTCTCAGGTATAGAAGTACCACCTCCCCTCCTGAACTGCTCTCTTCCCTTCCTCTTTCTGCTAACTGCGCTCTTAATGTTCTCGATGTTCTCAACCCTTAGAGCCGCTTCAACTAGTTACTGAAAATCGCCAAAGTTCTGTACTACCCCCTTCTCTCTGATAGCTAAATGTAGGCCCGACTCAAACCTGCGACACTTGGCAGCCTCACTAAACATTAGCTCTAAAGCATACCTCGACAACTGAGTGAACCGATGCTCATATTCAACAGCAGTCATCTCCCTCTGGGTGAGACTCAGAAACTCCCTCTGCTTCTGCTGAATGTACACTTCAGACAGATACTTCTTCCTGTAAATAGCCAGGAAGTCTTCCCATGCCAACCCTACTGGTCTCATCTGACTCCCCGGTACCGTCTTCCACTAATGCAAGACATCACCCTGAAGTAAGCTGGCAGCATAGACCACTCTCTCATCATCCTCACACTCCATCTGATCCAAGACCCTCTCGGTCTTCCTCAGGGTCCGTGGTCCCATAGCCTGAACAAAGGCTAGAGTAAATGCCTGGAAGAGTCTCGGGTTTAGAGCAGGCACTTGCTCAGACTGACTAGGCGACGGTTGTGTCTGAGATCGGAGGGGCTCACTACTCTGCCCTAGAGAAGCCTCAGCTGGGGCCACTCCCGGGGCTACGGACTCATCCGTGCTCTCCTCTCTCGGAGGAGAGTCAGGTGCAATCGAACATTGCAGAACTCCTCGTGTCCTTCTACGAGGTGGCATATTACTCCTTCAATGAAAATATTAATGATTAGCTACAATCCTTTTTAAATCTAGTTCCTATATGGATGCATGATATGCATGTCACTTAGTACAAACAATCACTTCATAATGCAAACATTTAATCACATAGAAAGATAATTTCCCTACTATGCATTCTAATCCTAGGAGTGAAACCTAAGCTCTGATACCAAACAATGTTGGACCCCATCTCTGAGGCCCAACATTCGGACCCATATAAGCATACATAAGCATAGAGGACCCAAAATTGAACACAAACTAACCACAAATAGAGAAACTTTTAATAAAAAATTTGGGATTTTCTTTTTAATAAAATTGTTCCTCATGATCTCACGATTCCAACGCCACTGAAAACGCTCAATTTGGATTAGAAATGAAGGAGTTATGGTTAAAATACTGTCTTAAAGAAAACAGTGAAAACTGACACTCAACCGAATTCATGTCAGAATTTGAATACTTTAGAGGCTAAATTGCCAATCAGTTCCTTCATAAAACTTGTAGGTTTATGTATCTAGTTTAATTTAAAATAAGAATCACCTCGATCCGAGCTTTATAGCTCCGGATATCTCAAAATTAGTAAAGTATATTCAGACTTGATCAACCGACCTCCACACTTTGTTTCAAACCACCTTTTTCAATTTAAAAGCAATACTGGTAAATCAGGTGTAGAAAGATAGAAAAATTTCTTAGAAATCCATCGCTTCAAAAATGGGATCAATTGGAGGTCTACACAAATAGTTATGGCCAAAAGAAGGAAGAGGGGTCGGTCGGCCAAGAACCTACCCCCAAAAGACAAGCTATCGCCCAGCGCACGCGCATGGGCGAGCGCTAGCTGTCCGAGCTCCATTTTCCAGACATCGAGCTCTGAAACTTCAAAACCTCATAACTTTTGCCTTTGAGCTCCAAATCAGACACGGTTTATTTCGTTGGAAAGATAGAAGAAAAATCTACATTTTTCAAGAAGGATTTCCTGGCAAGCTTGGACACTAAAGGAATCAAAACTTTACTCTAAGACCGATCGACTAGCTCTCCACAAACAGTACCAAAACTTACAAACACCATAACTTTTGACCCAGGACTCCGAATTTAGCAAACTTAGTGCCTATGGAAAGGTTAAAGAATTATATACAATTTTCATGAAGATCACCGACTTATATTCCAACTCCACGAGGGTCAAAAGTGGACTCAAAGCTCTGCCTGACAATCTGCCATATAGACAGCACCTGCATTTAATTCTAACGACTCACACCTACCCCTTTAACACATCATAAATAGCTCATAAAGCATTCTGGGAGAGTTCTACAGCTCGCCTAACCCTCTCAAGGAGTCAAAAAGATCCCATTCAACCTATATCAACCCAAAAATTTTAGTATAACACAACATACACAAAGATGACCACCTGAGTGCATCAGCCCAGAATTTCAGCACTACATCCCACTTCAACAACACATAAACCATAACAATTTTCTAGCGGGCTCTCTCAAGGAAAAACTCAACAGCAACTCAGCAATTTAAAAGAACGCACACATATACCCTTTTTCCAAGGCCATACACAGGTCGTGAATCAACAATTTCACATGATACTAGAGAGTACTAGAACTCTCATTCACATCTACCAATCATACAAGAATTCATATACAGCTTTAGTTACATATCAACATATTCATCAAAATCAAGTACAAAATACAGAATATGAGATGCTCAATGCTTGATATGCTTATAAAGCTATTCCAAAAGCTAGTTACTAACTTAATACAAAAGTATCTAGGATTCTTGGAGTTAAGACCGATGCCTTGCAAGGTTCTGAGGAGCTTTGGATTTTTTCAAAACCTTTCTTAACCCCAACGACCATCAACCCTTCAAGCCCTCATAAGCCATTTGTCTTTAACTATTTAAAGACATTAAATGCTAAGGTGGGAAAGCTCTCCACGTTAGCCTTTATATATATATATATAATTAAGATAAGGCTTCTCCTCTTCCTTCCACGTTGATGATATATATATATAAAAATTAATTAATTAATTACTTAATTAATTAATAAGATATATATATACATAAATGCTGAAGTGGTCCAGTCACACTGGGGTCGGTCCTACCGGGTCCCGGTATGGAAAAAACACCAAAGACCTGTTTCAGCAATATCGATGTCGCGATGTCATCGGGACATATCCCAATCTCATCGGGACCCATTTAGTCCTATTGCTCTCCATTTATTGGATCTCTATCCAAAACTATTTTACGAATTCTCCGAGTCACTCTTATGCGTGTGACCCATTAGGTTCCCGGTTATGTTGGTCACTTAGATTAACACTTAATCCAAGCAAGTCATGAGCGTTATCTAGCATCACATCATGACCCCCAATTGACCAGAAAGTAATTGGTTTGACGAATGAACCTATGTTCATCACAAACCATATCACGAACCTTTCCATAGACAATTACTGTGCAATTCGTCCTTTCACCATGCTATACCCCACTTGGTTATGAGTATGGGCAAAGTGTCAACTCTTACTAGACTGACTATATCAAATCTAGTCCAAGTGATATCAGTTCTTGTCCTGGAACTCATTACTTTATATGTCACTGAAGACACTCTTCATGACATATGAACTCCAGCCAGAGATTTCCAAGTAATGACCCTAACAAGAGGCCATGGGTATTATCTTCTGCTATTACAGAAGTGATGAATCCTTTATTGGCTACTCAATTACCTTCGAATACCTCAAGCTGTACCCAATCACCAACCTATGAGCGACCTATGTAAGGCAACAAGGAATGGAGTCAAAGCACGAATCAAGATTCAAGATATCCTCGAGTACCTTAAGTCTAAGGATATTTGCACCATTGCTATGATGAGATTATCACCGACATTAGAATAGACATCCATGTGATGATCTCATAGCAGGTCATCCAATGTACTTACTACCTCTAGTAAGCATTCACATCTCAACCCTAAACATCTCATATTTACGTGTTCCGAGATCCACCGCTTGATCAAATCAAGGAGCTTGAGATGTGCTAGTCTCTCGGATTAACGATGTCCAGCCAATAATCCTATGACTAGGGATAATTTAGATATCTTGACATAATTGCACATGATAGGAATCTCGAGAGTATGATCACATCACAATTTCCTTCATGCTATGTCATATATCATGGACTTCATTAATTTTCTTATAGAGCAATATCCATTCATAAATAATGAACATCAAATTAATGAAATATGCCTTTCTTTATTAATTTATAAAGTCTGTACACAACTTTGTACAAAACGCGCTAAAGGTGATTGCCTTTGGGCCACTACTCTAACAGAAATAACATTGGTAGTTGAATTGTCATGAAATGATATTACCTTAGAGGGAGTGAATTCGGGACAACTTAGAGTGAAAGTAAGGATTGGATAGACGGAAGAACATAGGGAAGTCTTTTGGGTTCTTCCTGAAAGGTATTATTACGGAAAATTTTGCATCTTCGCGGTGACAAAGTCATGTTTTCACTACGACATATTTATCCCGAGAGATGCTTGGGTCTAATATGGGAACTTCGTTGCCTCAAAATTTTCCAAAAAGGTCTTCGTAGAAGTTCTCTTCCGTTCTCCGGGATGAACCCTCCTTGCTTCCAAAAGGTTTTATCTTCAAAACACAAGTTGTCCCCATGCTCACGTTCTCACGACTCCGACGTTGGGCTTGGGACATGGGGTCCAATATAGATCTTGCTGAGGCCAAAGGTCATATTGAAAGAACGAAGCAGGTATTTGATCAGATAGACTGCGAGTCTGATGAAAGGTTTGACTACGCAGTCTCGCTACTCCAAGGTCCTGCTTATTAGAACTGGAAGACTATTCCCACCAATTCCCTCAATCTTATAGACTAACATGGGAAGATTTTCTGAAGGTTTTTAAGGAGAACTTCATGCCAAATACCTACTTAGATATAAAGATGAAGGAATTCCTTGATCTAAAATAGGGAAGTCTTACTATTGTTGAGTATGAGGTGTGATTTAATGAATTAATGGAGTATGCTACTGCTTTAAATCCAAACGAGGAAGGTAAGTGTAGGAGATTTGAGGATGTATTAAATATGGAGATTAGAATGAGGTTGACTATTATTAATTTGAGTAGTTTTACTGGGTTGAGAGATGCTTTGACTCGAATTGAGCAATTACTAAAGGATGGAGAAGGAGAGTATATACAGGAGTTCAGAATTAAGAGGCATGGTGAGTCTCAAGTTGATTTTGGCAGGAGATGTAGTAAACATTAGAATAGATCATATCACTCTTATAGAGCATGTACCCAACATACCAGAGTATATCTGAGCACATGCCTTATGGGAATGGCACGTTAGAGCAAGCACATTATCTTATTTATGGCATCACACATATCACATTATCTTTAAAAGATAAAGCATTCTCATTTCATTTACAGATATAACATTCATTGTGTCATTACAATTCATAACTCATGTATAAACATTATATATTATACAAGAGTTTACAACTCCATACAAAATGTTCAACATAAAATGGGACACTAGAACAAAATACTCTAACTAGACTCTTCAAAATTAGCTGACCAGAACTTTGAGCCATTTTGTCCCCAAAATGCTAGTACTATATTTTTACTAGATTGTCTTAGAAGCTAGCTCTCCCATATACCTGGAAATCAACGTTGTAATTTTGATGAGTTTGCAAACTTAGTAAGTGAACCATCAATGATGTACTCACTCAAGTCAGAACACAAACACCACAAGTTTATAAACAAATTCAACAAATATATCATATTATTCTAGAATTGTACACCACATCACTTTTCATCACATTTCAACAAATACACATTGTACACAAACATCGCAAATCACTATATTTAAACAAATTCAATAATTCATCGCAATCATTCATGCTATCTAATCCCTGCAAGTATAGCTTGTATACAACCATGGTCTAATATTATTTCAAAAGAATTCAATAATTCATCTCACTCATCCATATGATCTATATCAAGTTGAATATGCAAATGCGCATATGAATCCATTCATTTTTACTTTGTTGTGACCAAGCGCCTATTTGCTAGCCCCTACCTGTTGTGGATATCAAGCTTATTTCATTTACTGTCCCGTACCCATTGTAGATATTGGGCTCATTAATAACTGGGCCAATGGCTCTTTGTGCACATTCCTGAGCTTGAAGCTCTATCTCACATTAGTCACTCCAGTCACATCTCCTTTATTTGATCATTTATTTCAATATAATAAAATGCATCAATTCACACAAGTCTTAACTTGATTGCAAGTCTTAATCATTCATACATTCACCAATCCTTTTCTAACATTATATATTAAAATTTTTTTCCTAATTCTCATTCATCCATTCCTAATTCACATTACTTATATCCTTTGAATCACATTTGCCTTCATAAGAACACTTGTATACCTTTAACAACTCATAAATACCATATTTAAGTACATTGATATCAAGATAATCCATTCCTTAAGTTATCACATCAATTAACATCTTAGACTTATGAAACCCTTACCCAATTAATCTAACATCAAACTAGGTTCATTTCAAGCTCCAATTAAGTCTAAATGCACTAAAGTAAAGTGACTTATCCAGAAGTTGGTTCAACAATCACACAAAACATAAATTTTCCATTTCAAAGCATTGCCCATGAAAGTAGGAAGTCCACGATCGTGGGCTGAGTGACCTGAATGTTTTCTATCCATTTTCCTTCAATTCTTTCCAAATTTTCACATTTTTATACCAAATTCAATGTACCTTCATCATAGTCCATTAATTATACATCAATTATACCTTAATTATACTTCAATTCCTTATTAATTTCATCTACAATTCAACTCAAAATTATCTAATTGGCAACTCACAAATTATCTATCTTTCATGTATCAAAACCAAAATGAATATTATCAATCACTATCATACATGTAGTCCTACATTTGTTTTCTTTCCAAATTTAAGAACACTTCACTAGCACCTTTCTTTAGCATAAATTCACCTTTATTAAAATTCAAATCTCAATCTAAATCATGCATATAACAACCTTTAACCTACTGCTCTCATGCATAAAAAACAAAACAAAAAAGTAACTAATTCATCCATTAATTTCTAGCACAACCTCAATACCTCATGTAATTCATCCCAATTCATTGATTATAAGATTTCTAACACATGTGCCACAAAGATTAGAATTTTCACTTAATTGTTTATCTCTAACTCCACCTCAATCAATAAGCTATCCTAGCCCTCCAAGCTTGTAAGCAAAGTTCCAGGAATAAGGTGGGAATAGAAATGGGCTTCTGCAATAAGATGAAGATAACATAATATTAGAGTGGAAAAGTGCAAAATTTTAGGCAAAACTCAAAGTTGTGAGGGTTGAGTGTGTATGTTGACAACGAGGAAGGAAGAAGATGATAACATGTAACAAAAACAAAAGAAAAGATGGTCATTTATGTGTGTGTGTCGTGGATGTAGGTGTGTGGCAATGGTTGAGACACTTGGCAAGACACTTGTCATCCAAAGGAATCAATTACATGTCCTCTTTTATATGCTACCAATTGTCACTCCATAACTAGCCCATTTGTAAAAGATGCTATTTCTCCATATTTCTTTTCCTAATATATTGAAGCTTCAGAAAAAAGAAAATAATCATATTATCTGGTTATAGATTTTTTTATTAGTATCTATGTAGTCTACCATACATGTGGAGATTTTGAGGCATCATTGTTTGCATGTTAAAAACAAAGCTCTTATTGTTGGATCTCAGCTTCCTAAGGACCTTATTATGTTTCTAGATTAAAAGAAGTTACTTTGTCACAAAGTATGTTTGCTGGTGCTGATATTGAGGACTTCAGTTGAACTAAATTTACTTTCTATTTCTTTGCTCTGCATGAATCATACATTAGTTTGTCTCCTTCCTCATCTTATGGTGGTCACACCATCTAAGTTACACAAACTACTTGAATGATCATTTGAAATTGATCTTTTAGTTTTTTTAATTTAATTTCAGCAGTTGTATTATACTTCTCCTTCGATTATACATCAATTTTTTTATTATACTTCAACATTTGGTCCCTTGATTACACTTCTCCTTGATAGGCATTTATTTTTAAAATTGAAGAATATGTATAAAATAAAAGAATACGCAACATTAAAGTTATTTTATTATATGTATTGAATAATGAATTTGGTTTTCCTTATATAGGCAAAATACGAAAACTTGACAACTATTAAATAGAGATTTCAGCCAATAAATTTGACTTACAATATGTATAATTAAAAAAATAAAGACCTATTCAAAAGGAATTTTGACAGTTCTACAATTTTGAATTAATTCCCAACATTTTCCCTTAATTCAAAATTTAAAAAAATTTCACTGGCAAGGAGTACATCTCTCACAATTCGTTTCTTCGGAGCACTTCTCTGTAATCTTCTCAATAAAGCACTTCTCTCTATTCTTCAACATGAACACTTACCTCCATAGAGCATTTCTCTCTATCATGCTTCTTGGTGCACTTCTTACTAACTATAAGAGGTTGTCTTCTTCAATCATTTGCACTATATTTGTTTATTCTTCATTGTTAAACTTGCAATTTTTTTTTAAATGTCCAAATTGATTACACCTAAAGCATCGAGACTTCTCTTTATTCCAACAACCTTTCTTTTCATGACCAAACTTCTCACAATGGCCACATTGGGGAATGCTTCCTTGCTTCTTTGATTATGGAACCTTTGCTAGATAGGCTCTTGGGGAATGTTTCCTTGCTTCTTTGATTATGGAACCTTTGTTAGATAGGCTCCCTATCTCTCATTTCCCTTCTTTGCTATCGAGCTTGTAAAACTTTAATCAATTTTGGCAATGTCATTTAGTTAATGTCCCTTGAGTCTTCAAGAGATGAAATTTTTGCCTTAAATCTTTCAGGTAAACTTATCAAGACTTTCTCTACAATCCTACTATCAAGTAATTCTTCTCCCATAATTCTTATTTTATTTTACCACCACCATGAGCTTATCTGAGAAATCTTGAATTGTCTCCTTTTCATTCATTATAATAATTTCAAAATCTCTTTTGATGTTTAAGACTTATATTCGCCTTGTCACGACATTCCCTTGATCTAGCTCCTTTAATATGTTTCATGCTTCCTTAGTTGTTTCACAAGCCATAATTCTTATGAAAATCAACTCACATACAACAGTATGTATTTCAGATAAAACTCTTGGGCCTTTAACTTTTTCATCTTTGTGAGCTCTAATTTGATTGAGTGTAGGATTATTGCCTAGAGAAAGTACATATCTTTCATCTTCAACCTACTACCACAAATTGAGACCTCCCTAGTGAGCTTTCATTTTGACAACCCATATTTGATAATTTTCACCTTCAAAAACTTGGGGTGAAAGAGATGATGTGTTGAAGGAAGTTATGGAAAGAAAAGAAGCTTTCGTTAGATTCTCTCTGAATCACTCATATGTCCCTTAAGATCTTTGAAAGCTCGATGTCATGTAGAAGTTTTTAAAAAATAGAAGAACATGTATAAGATAAAAGAATACATAATACTATAGTTTTTTATTATATGTATTAAATTATAAATTTAGTTTCCTTGTATAGAAAAATACAAAAACTCAACATCTCGTTAAATAGAGATTTCAGCCAATAAATATAGCTTATAATATATATAATAAAATAAACAAAGACCTACTCAAAAGGAACTTTGAAAACTTTACAAATTTTGAATTAATTCCCACCAACAAGATTTTCTGTGTACTAACTCGAAAATAAAGTCAAGTGTGATATAGTGTTAATTCTAGCAAAGACAATAGTTGCAACCTATTACAAGAAAAATGACTATACCCGTCTTCTCTAGCAAATGATTTGTGTTCTTGGAAAAGGTAATCAATTGTTTATGTTATTCATGCATACATGTAGAAAATGTGCATTAGTCCATGTTTTTCATTCAACTAGAGGTATTTGTTGTGTGATTGTTTATATCTTCTACCAGAATTCTATACCACAGGAAATGTGATTTGGTTTTGCTTATTTCAACACATGCATCACATAATTTTTTGTGATTCTAGGCAGGAAAAAAAACGCCATTATTCATCTAGAAAAGTAAAAAGTGATGTGTCAAAGTCAACAAAAATGCTTATATCAAAAGACAGAAGGATACGCCTATAATACTATTGGCATCACAAAAAGCTATTGGAATTGATTCAATTTCATATCTTGTCCTTAGACATAAAAGCTCAAGTGTTAGTCAAGGGTTATGTTTAATGATTTTGATGATAATTTTATAAAATTTCAAAATTCAAACTAGTTTTATTTCCTTATATAGGCAATGGTATAATTCTTAAAAGGAAATAAAATCATAGGATAATTGCTTCCTTTCTTGCAAGAACCTTCTTTATGAACTTGCCTATTTAAAAATGGTTCCATAACTTATGGAAGGTTTATACCACTACAAGAAAAATAGTGTTTAGCGACGGAATTTACCGATGGAATTTGTAAATATTCCGTCGGTAAGATTATTTAGCGACGGAATTTATTCATGGAAAAAGACGTCGGAAATATGGTCATCGATAAATTTATCGACGGAAATTTTTTGTTGGTAAATTTACCGACGGCATTACCGACGGTCGATAAATTTTTTGTTAGAAAATTAGCAACGGAAGGTAAATGTACCGACGGTAAAATTTTCCGTTGGTAAATGTACCGACGATTTTTTGTTCAGTCAATAAATTTTTCTGTCAGAAAATTAGCAACGGAATTTGTAATTCCGTCGGTAATTAGCGACGGAAAAAATTCCATCGGTAAAATCAATATATTTACCAACTAAATTTTTTAAATCAGGTAAATTTGCTGAAAATTATTTTTTAAAATTTATCTGCAAACTGTTTAGTTTCTCTAGAAGCCACCATGGACAAACATTAATCAAGTAAAAGAATTAAAATATTAAAATTCATACTAAAACAGAACTAAAAATAAAAAGATGAAATCATTTTTTCAAATAACAAACATTTCATCAAACACCCTACATGCATCAGAAATTTATGAACACATCACAACTAAAATCACGTTTTGTCCCTTCTATCACTAACATTTATACCTTAAAGTTGTTTTTGAATAATAAAATACATAAATAAACGAAAGTAATAAATACCCAAATTAACTTTCATCTAATATATGAAAAAACACATGAAAGTAGTTGCAAAAATATCTCTACGAGGACACGATGACAATAGCCAGAGAAGATAACATCTTTGAGCAGAAAAGGAGTCTACAACAGAGAAATGAGCTAAAAAAAAACGAAGAGAAGATGTAGGAAGAAGGAAGAAGAAAGAAAAAAGAAGATAGAAGTGGAAGGGAGATGTCGGTGATATTTAAAAGAATTTACCGACTGAATTATCGATTTAAAAGTTCCGCTAAATTCAAAAATTTTATACCGCTAATAATTTCGCTTTTTTACCGACGGAAAGAAAATTCAAAATTTTTATTCATAAAAATTCCTCCAAATTTAGCGACGAACGTATATCGTAGGTAAATTCCGTCCCTAATTTTGTCGCCACGAATTCCCTCCAAATTTAGCGACGAGTATTAGTACCGTCGCTAAATTACTCAATTTTATCGACGGAATATACGCCCGCTTGCTAATTTCAATTCAGATAGTTTCCGTCGTTAATAAATTATCGACGGCTATATTGTTTCATCGCTAATTTCTGTCGCTAATTTTGCCGCGATAAATTCCCTCCAAATTTAGCGACGAATATTAGTTCCGTCGCTAAATCACTCAATTTTAGCGACGGAAAGCATATTTCCGTCGCTAATTACCTATGAAAATGTTTCCGTTGCTAAATTTCCGTCGCTAATTTATATTTTTCTTGTAGTGTACGAATTTAAATAACTAGTTTAAGAAGCCATGACAAAACGTTTGAATATAAAAGATTTTAGCAGAAATGATATCGTAGATTAAACAACGGCTAGTTGACGAAAATATTTACTTATAGAAGAGCCACTACATTTGTGAATCACTTGAGACTTGCAAAATACCTTAGCAACATCAATATTCTTGAAAGTCATTTCAAACTCTTTGTGCTTTAGAAAGTGAAATCACTCTATTGAGAGAGACTATTAAATCCTTTATATAATTTTCATTAAGAGCTTGTAGAGTTGTGTTAAACACTACGAGCATGGAAGGTTAAAGAACCTTGAAAAATATGTACTTATAATCATGGAGAGGCTCGTGACAATTTACTACCTAGGTTTTATAGTGAAACATTCAAGTTGAATGCTTGAGAATAGACATAGGCTTCGTTATAAACTGAATCAGTATAAATCGACTGTGTCATTCTTTCTCTCTTCCTAACTTTTAAAATTTTGCCTTATAAGTTTATGTTTTCAAGAGACTCCTTTGGTTTTATAATAGACTTCTTTTGTTTTTCTATCACAAGAGGTTTCTTTCACTTTTTAAGCATTAACTGCTAGACCCCACTTTCGGAGCCCAGCATTCGGAGACAATTAACCGTCAAATCAAATTGCAATTTTTTTAAAAAGCAATTTAACGCATACGTGGAAAAATCGATAATCAAATCGGCCCGATTTATATAAAACCATTTCAGTCACAAAGATACAAACATTAATGAACACATCAGAAAGGTGTCTTTTATACTTAAGTTTCTTGCCAAAAATACTCTTAAATATTCTGACATAACTCTTTCTTATTGAAAAGTGTTCTCCCTTATCTTAAGTTTCCAATGACACCAAAATCAATCCATTTGGTTCAGTGATTCGAAAGATACACTTCAACATTTTTGGACTGCTCTTGTCCAAGTCAGTATACTTATGCCTGACTTCTATCTAAACATCTTAGAAACTTCATTAGATTTCAACTTCTTCATACCATTTGTAGCTCCATGTCTCTAGTTTATCTTGAAATGAGAGTCATCTTATTCAGAGCTCTACTGATCCAGAAATCATCAAAATACTGAAGCATGTTCAGTAAAATATTCAATTCCTACTCTTCCAATTGATACCCTTACTTGGTTTAATACATCTCTTTCACATCAATACCAAAATCTATATCCTTTCATGAAGATGTAAAAAAGAAAAGTGTTAGGAATCTAAGGGTTCAAGAATTACTTCATTTGGAGGTCGGACAAACAAATTATGGACGAACGAAACAAACAAGATTTGGTCCTCACTCATATTGAACTTGTCTCAAGACAAATGGCATAACTCTTACTAGAGATGTTGGATTAAGATCATCTTAGGATGATTTCAAAGATAACTTTGAAATCTACAACTTTGAAGAAGACCTTGAGGTCAGATTTTATCATCTGAAGGGTTAAAACGGACCAGACCATAGGATTAGACAAAGCCAAAAGAAAAAGAAGACGAATGGAAAAAGACAGAAGAAGTGGGAAAATTACTATAACATTCCTTACAAATATCGTATTAAGATGTTCTTTATATGGTTCGAAAGAAGACTTCAAGATCTACGATTTTCATGAAGACCTTGAAGATAGATACTATCTTCTGATGGGTCAAAAATGGAACAAAAGATAGGTATAGAAGAAGCGAAAAGACAGAAGGAGCAAAAAGACAAAAGATAGCAAAACACAGAAGAAACGAAAGACATAAGAAACAAAACGCAAAAGATAGCAAAACAAAGAAGAAACAAAAAACAAAAAGAGAAAAACACAAAAGAAGACGTGTAAGCAAAACACAGAAGAAGTGAAAAGGCAGAAGAACCACAAAACAAAAGAAGCAAAACACAGAAGAAATGAAAAGCCAAAAGAAGCAAAAAGACAGAAGAAGCGAAAATACAAAAGGAGCAAAACACAAAAGAAGCGAAAATACAGAATGAGCAAAACACAGAAGAAGAGAAAAGGCAGAAGAAGCAAAATCACAGAAGAAGCGAAAAGGCAGAAGAATCAAAAAGGCAGAAGAAGCGAAAACACAGAAGAAGCGTAAAGGCAAAAGAAGCAAAAACACAGAAGAAGCAAAACAAAATAGAGGTGAAATGTAGAAAAAGCAAAAAATAGAAGAAGCAAAACACAAAAGAAGCAAAACACAAAAGAAGCAAAAGACAGAAGAAGCAAAAGACAGAAGAAACAAAATACAGAAGAAGAAAAAGACAGAAGAAGCAAAAGACAGAAGAAACAAAATACAAAAGAAGCAAAACACAGAAAAAGCAAAAGATAGAAGAAGCAAAAAGGAAAAAGAACTAAAACACAGACAATGCAAAATACAGAAGAAGATGATGTCATCACAAAGGAAGCACAGAAGGAGATGACCTCATCACAGAAGAAGCAAAAATGCAGAAGAAGCAAAACACAGACGAAGCAAAATATAGAAGAAGATGACATCATCACAAAGGAAACATAGAAGGAGATGACGTCATCACAGAAGAAACAAAACACAAATGAAACAAATCACAGAAGAAGATGATGTCATCACAAAGGAAACACAGAAGGAGATGATGTCATTACAGAAGAAGCAAGACACAGACGATGCAAAACACAAAAGAAGATGGAATCATCACAAAAGAAACACAAAAGGAGATGACGTTATCACTGAAAAAGCAAAAAGGCAGAAGATACAACTCCTCTCTTGCATATCTTCCCTTATAAGGGCCATGACCTTCAGCTCAGACGTCCAAAATTTTCATGCAAAATACCATTGGAAAGGTAAAAGAAAGACTTACAACTTCCTAGAAGATACACTTACTCTAATCTAGCCTAGATCGATCTAGAATTTCCCTCAATTTCAGAACATGAATTTACACTCATCCAATGTTGTAACATCCCGTTACTGTCAACAAGGGCATTATGGTAATATTGGGTCAGACTGATAGGTTTCATTGCATTCACTGATTGAGCATGTTACTGGCCTCTAATTATAGAGGAACAAGTTTCGAGCATATGCATTTATTCATAGGTACATGCATTCATGATTTTTCGGCATTTTAATTGTGAGTAGGAATTGATCGGATTGTAAACTGGAAACTGACTGAACTGACTGGATTATGATTGATTGAGAATTTGGAGTAAGTGGGCTTGAATGACTGATTTAGAATAGTCCAAGAGTGATTGGCTATTGATAGTGGTTTATAGGAAATTTTCGAGAAATTCGGGAGAAAATGCCCGGATCGAAAATTTTGGAGTGACAGACCGATTGACTGTATAGTACTGAAATAATTGCCCAATGGCAATGGGAAAAAATTAGAGTTATACTGTTAGGAAATGAAAATGTTGAGCCATTGAGATTTAGAGACTGAAATTTGAACTGAATTGGAGACCTATGCCTATAAATAGCTTAGGATTGAATTTGGGGATTTTTCCTAAGGGCTTAGCATTCTTCTTCCTCCTCCCACGGTGATCTTCGATTCCTCCCATCGGTGAGGATTTCTCGATCTTTTCTTATGGTTTCCTTCTCATTGTGCTAAGCTAACTGGTTTATTGTGATTTATTAAGGTTGAGAAGCTTTGAGAGTGGGTTATCGTTGAGTTTGAAAGATTTTAGGGTTTACAGAGATTGAGGGATTTGAGGAACTTGATCTTCGATTGGTAAGAATTTATGGCTTTAATGTTGTTATTACTGGTTGTTTGAGCATTTATGGCATTTATTGGGTTAGATTGAGTAGTTAGGGTGTTAAATGTTGAGCTTAAAGAGCATTAATGGCGGAAATCGATCGGAGAAGAAGATCGGGCCTTTGTACGTCGCGACGAGCGCGCAAAGGCATGAGGCTTCGTCGCGATGAATAATTAATTTATTTGATGCGACGAGCTCGGCTGGACGTCGCGACGAGCGGCCTCCACGTCGCGACGAACGGACTTCTTCACGTCGCGCCGAGTGGACGTGGGTCGCACGAGGATGAAATTCGATTGGATGATTGTTAGTTTATCGGGTGTAACTTATGGTATAGACCTCCGATTGGGGTGATTCTGATTCATTATGAACTAGAGAAAGAGGTCTACAATTGAGGATAATTATGGAAGTTAGAATTTAATTTAAATGGTAATGATTCATAGAGAATAAGGTCAATTTTGGTTCATAGTGTGACCTAAATATTGAATAGAGACAATTGGAATTTTGATTGAGGTTTTCAATGGAGGTTTTGATCCAATGAAAAGGGAATTGTTAGAGGAAGTATGAATTGAGGAAATTGAACTGAATTTTTAGGAATGGATCAATTATTGTCGATCAATCGAGCAAAGAGTTAGAATGGGGCATAAGAGTTCAAAATTGGGTTTTAGCGCCGGGAAAATTGTGAACATGCATTGTACATAATTCCACTGAGACATATGCATTACTGAATTGTTTAGTTGAGCATCTAGTAATGGGACTGTATTTTACTGTTATAGAGGCACCACGGACATTGCTGGAACTTCTAGGCAGTAGCTCGAAAGTTACAGGTGAGCAACCTAGTTGGTTTCTCAAATTCCTGACTGTCTAATTGCTCAATGTGAATTACTTGTCAATGTGAAATTGCATGATTATCGAAATATACATGATCGAATGGCATGCTTCTATCAGTATTAGATCGACTATCAGATGATACCGAGAAATGCAATACTGGGCTTCTATAGCCATACATTGAATTACTGAACACTGCATTGCATGCATAAATGCATGATCAGATAATGGATATGTGACCCAAGTGCTATTATCACTGAAAAGAGCCTCGAGCTCGAACATCAGATCGACCGCCTCGAGCCCAGGGAGAAACTCGACGCGCCCCCATCAATACTTGACCGAGCACTTGGGCACAACAATCAATAATCGGAAAAGAGTCTCATATGCATTGTATACATATGATGATTGAATTGCAAACTTATCAATTATGTGATGAAATGAGATTGCAAATTGTTACATACTATCGTAAATCTGCTGTATAATATCGTGAATTGTGATATGATATCGTAAATTGTTATATGTTATTGTAAATTGTTATTTGATACTGCAAACTGTTATAGACTACTGTAAATTGTTATATAATACGGTTAATTGAATATTACTGTGTCGTGCTGTACGCAATCTGCGTAATGCATGATTTGAGTGAACCATCGATGATGGTTTCTCACTGAGTTCGCAAACTCACCCAAAATTGCATCTAATTTTTCAGGATCGATAGAGTAGACCCTAGCTCCGAGATAGTCTTTTCCCGCCGTGTGCGAGCATGCTGGCAAGAGAAGCGATGGCACATGTGTCGGTCAATTTGGGTTGGACTTTTGAGGACGACTTTCAGATAAATGTCAGACGCTTCCTTTTTGGTTTTGTTTAGGAACCGATAGACTTGTCTATTCTCTACATCGGATGATCAGATAAGATTCTTTTGGATTTTAAAAGTTACTGATTTTTGATATATTATGGTTTTAATTATTGCGATGCCATGTGGAATATTAGTGGGAAATGTTCTAGTAGTGCACCTTTATCGTGGGATACGTGTCGGAGCAACCTCCGGGCGTCTCCGATGTGTACCTTACGTGAGGGGGCGTGATCGCGTTTCATTCGATGCGATCTTACGATCGATCCTTGAAACCGTCAAATAAAATAAATTCCAAGATTGCTGTATAGAATGCAACCTCGGTCGTCTCACTTAATCGGAACCAAATGAAAATGGTCTAAACTAGCCTAAATGTCAAAAATTGCAATTGAAGTCGATAAACTGGGTTTGGTATTTTGGTCAAAACCGATAAAGTAATCAAAATCAACAAAACGATAAAAGATTATTTTGGAATTTTTGAGATAATGCAATAAACAAAGAATCGATAAAATCAAATTGATAAAATCCTCTTGAAAATGAGGCTTAGACTATCACAGCTCAAAATGATTTTTAGGATACAATCCACTAAGTTTCAAAGATCAACCCTAAAGGACTCTTTAGGTCCAAAGATTTAATTAATGAACTCCAACATTTAAATCTTTGTTTAAAACTTAGTGTGAGAATAGACAAGCAATTGCAACCGGCCTATTGAATAAAACACAACAATCTCAATCAAACACAACTAGGCGATAAAGACCGAATGCAATATTCAATGACATATGAAACTTCATATATTAAGCATCAAAAGTTCTACAAATTACTTAGTCCAAATCTCAACATAGTTATCAAAGACACGTTAAACTATAACAATGCTAATCTAAAATCTCGATGCAATCCTCTAACTCGGTTACACAAATATAACTAGATTTTAGATACTATGTGATTACTCCCCTTCGAAGCTTCTGTGAACTCAAGCCATTGCTACATCTTCAAGAGGAAAGTTGACTCAGCCATGCATGACTCTGGTTGATCCCTCAGATACTGGAGATATAACGATGCTCATTTGGGCAGAAGTCGCTGACGGTGGTGATGATGGTAGACGATGATGAAAACGTGGAGATGGAATCGAATGTCGTCTCCTTCTTCTGCTTCCCTAGTCTGCGTGTTCAAAGTTTTCTCTCTATCTCCCGTCTGCGTATGACCTAAAAATAGCAAGTTTTTATATGATGGAGCGCGGGCCGGGTCGGAACAGTGAGACGAACTTTCCATAAAAAGTCGGATATTCGCCAGACGTCATGACGCAGTAATCGCCGCTTCGTCTGCGTCGTGTTCATCGCCGTAGGTCGCGACGCTATGGAAGTGCTGTCTTCGCTGGTCGTGTTAGATGCCACGCATCGCGACGCAAGGAAAGACCTATGATCGCTGACTTCTCGACGTTGACTCCTTTGTTCCTGCAATAAGATAATAGCAACAATTTGCAGTACCAATTGTCCCAATAAAAATTGTAAAGAAATAAGTATCAAATCATAACAATTTACTGACAAATCAAGAATTGAAAGAACTCGGTATGAGGAACCAATTTAAGCACAAAAATCATCAATTAGGAGTCAACACATGCACAAGCAGCTATAAAAATGCAGCCAATTCATAGTATAAACTTGGCTCAATCAAATTCCCCTACACTTAAACCTTTGTACTCCTGGACAAAGTTTACAAGAGTCAAAAAGAATACAAGAGAAGAAGAAAATAGAAGCCATGCTCAAAACAATAAAATGAAATTGACGCAAGTCACTTCCTCAGAATTCAACCACAAAGAAATGAAAGAGTGATAATAAAATAAACATTGAAAGAATTCAAGTACAAGAGATTGAAGAAGAGATAGCACTCAAGATATAGTGTTTTCGCCAAATTTCACTTATGTCTAGGGATATTTTTTCTCTCAATCTACTTAATCCATCTCTTACCATAAGCAGGTGTCAATTCTATTTCTTCACCACAAAAACTATCATTCTAAAGATCAAGAGGACTTTGAGGGTTGTAATGTATGGAAGGCTAAATGAAATGGATGAATGGAAATAAAGAAAATATGAGCATATGCACTAAACGCGAACTGATGTCAACAGTGGAATGCAAACTAATCATTTGCATAAACAGAATGCAACTTCTTCTTTTTTTGTAAATTGAACATTTTAGAGACATTGTCTCTTTCTGGACAGAATTTCTTTTTAAATGTTATTTTGACATAGGCAAAATAACTGATGACACCACAATGATATGAATGCAAATGCTCATAATAGAGGGCTCAAGGGGCTAGCAAGGGATAAATGTGTAGGGATGTGTTTAGGAAAATGAGTCGAGAAAGGAACTCCTATCATATCAACAAAATTCAGTCCATTAAGCTTCAAGTAAGAATTGAAACAAGTTCTAGAAAAGAATGAAATAAGTAGATGCACACAAAGATAGAGGAAAAGTTATGGCTCAAATATCCTTCCACAAGGGTATAATCTTCATGAACAATCTCAAGTCTCAAAAACTCACAATGCCACTTTGTTAGCATGCTTCCATTCACTTTGAATTGAGAACATTGAAAGAAAGATTTTGTCAAGGTCAATTATCATTAAAAGGATGGAAGGTGTTTTCAAAAACTCAAGCATCATTTTGAACCTAGTAAAAACTTTGAAAACAAAAGCCACAAAAGTCTAGTGCGAGAAATTTGAAATGAGTGGAAGAATTAAGCACGTAATCATTCATGCATGAGTATTGCGTCATGACGTAGAAGCGACGCCGAGACGTATGGACGCCGCGACGTAATAAGGATGACGTCATGACGATATAAAATCTGAAGAACGTTCGCCGTGACGTGGACACTGTCATGCGAAGAAATGCAGATTTGACAGAGAGATAGAAAATTCACCAAGTTTATCAGTAGAATGCACCAATTAGCCAACAATTCATATTGTCCTCAATATCAACAGTCATACAATGTGAAAAATAAATGAGGAAACAACTCCCCCACACTTGAAGCACACATTGTCCTCAATGAAAATGTACAAGAAGCACAAATGCATAGAAACTCATGAAGGGACAGAAACGATGATAGGAAAATGAAAAGAAAACAAAGGAAGCTATCTATCTAAGGGCTAGAAAAAGTAAGTGCGAAACACAAAACATAAAGAAACAAGCAAAGGAGACGGAAAACCCGATATTCACAAAGGATTTCGGTTCTCATAATAGAGCTTCAAAGATGGCCATTGACCTTGAGTCGGGTTCCAGCTTGTTTCATGTAAAAGCTCTACCATACCAAAGTCAGGCACCTTGTGACTAAGTACGGTCCCTCCCAACGAGTATTGAAAGTCCCATGTTTGAAGGTGAAGGAAGCTTTGAATAACAGGACTTTATCTCCTCTTGAAACTTTTCCTCCGAATGATCTTGTCATGCATCAATTTGGATTTTTCTTTGTAGAGTCGTGCATGCTCATATGCCTCTAACCTTAATTCCTCGAGCTCTCGGTTGCAACTTCCTCTCCATTCCGGAAGATTCCAAGTCCATATTGCATTGTTTGATTGCCCAATATGCTTTGTGCTCCAATTTACAGTAAATGGCAAGCCTTTCCATAAATCAAACGGTAAGGGACATACCTATCGGGGATTTATAAGCAGTCCGATATGCCCAAAGAGCTTCCTCGAGGCGAAGGCTCCAATCCTTCTTGGATGGCTTTTACTATTTTCTCCAAAATGTGCTTCACCTCTCGTTAGAAACTTCGCTTGCCCATTGGTTTCATGGGTGATACGCAAGGGAGATTTTGTGAGTGACCCCAAATTTCAAAAATAAGTTATCAATGACTCTATTACAAAAAGGGTTCCCTATCACTCACTACAGCTCTCGGTATTCCAAATCGACAAAAGATGTTGGACTTAAGAAACTTAGACACGGCTTGAGCATCATCTTTCTAGTGGGGTGGCCTCTATCCATTTTGACACATAATCCACACCAAAAGGATATACACAAATCCAAAAAAGGGGGAAATGGACCCAAGAAATCAATTCCCAAACATCAAAGATTTCACAAAATAAGAGAGGTTGTTGTGGCATTTCATGTCGCTTTCCTAATCCTCCAAAACGTTGACATTTATCACATGACCGATAAAAGTTAAATGAATCCTTAAAAGGGTAGGCCAATAGAAACCAGACTCGAGGATCTTCCTAGATGTTTTCTCGACCGAAATGCCCACCACAAACTATTGAATGACAAGCCGAGATTATATCATCATGTTCTTCATGAGGAACACATCTTCTGATCACTTGGTCACTGCACATTCTCCATAGAAAAGGGGCATCCCAAATGTAATGTCGAGCTTCACTCTTAAGCTTCTGAGCTTGTGCCTGAGACATAAACGGAGGAGTAAGTCCAGAAATTAGGTATTTAACAATATGAGCATACCAAGGTTCTTTAACAATTGAAGCACATAGGACCGAATCCACTCCCTGTGTGTCATTGGGTAGCCTGCTCAAATGATCAGCCACGTGGTTCGCTGCTCCCGCACGATCCTTAATCTCGATATCAAATTCTTGGAGCAACAATGCCCATCAGATCAACCTAGGCTTAGATTGTGGTTTCGAGGAGATACCGAACAGCCGCATGATCAAGAAAATGGTTACATGTGAGTTCAACAGATATTGCCTAAAATTTTCTAAAGCAAAAACTACTACAAACAGCTCTTTTTCAGTGGTTGTATAATTGATCTGAGCTGGATCCAGTGTCTTCGAGGCGTATGCAATAACTCTCGGTGATCCTCTCCTCTCGTTGACCCAACATCGCCTCTACAAACACATTAGATGCATCACATGAAAGATCAAAAGGTAAATTCCAATCAGAGCAACTAGAATAGGTGGAGAAATGAGTTTTGATTTCAAAGATATTGAAGGCACTCTTAAGAATCATCAAAGTCAAACTTTTCATCTTTTGCAAAGCTTGGAAAGAGGTAATGCAATTTTCCGAAATTTTAATGGCGCTCAGAAAATCGTGATGACCCAAAAATGAACGTATGTCACTTAATACAAGTAGGTAAGGCAAAGAAGATATAACCTCAATCTTAGCTTTATCCACCTCAATCCCTTGCTAGAAATTAAATGGCCAAGCACAATACCTTCATCGACCATGAAATGACATTTCAAAGTTCAAAATCAAATTTTTTCAATGCATCTTTGTAAAACTTTTCAAGGTCGACAAACAAGAATCAAAAGAATCGCCATAGACCGTGAAATCATCCATAAATACTTCCATGCATTCCTCTAAAAATTCACAGAATACAGCCATCACACAACGCTGGAAAGTTCTTGGGGCATTACACAAACCAAAAGGCATCCTTCGATATGCGAAGGTGCCAAAAGGACATGTAAACGTGGTCTTGTCCTGGTCCTCCGGTGCAATCGGTACCTGAAAATATCCAAAAAAACCATCCAAGAAACAATAATGTGATTTGCCCGCAAGCCTTTCGAGCATTTGATCAATAAAGGGAAGAGGGAAATGGTCTTTTCTTGTGGCATCATTTAATCTTCTATAATCTATGCACACACGCCACGAATTTTGCACTCTAGTAGGAATAAGCTCATCCCTATCATTTTTACCATCGTTATCCCACTCTTTTAGGCACTACATGAATTGGACTAACCCACTCGCTATCGATATGAGATATATTATCCTCGCACTCAACAACTTCGTGATTTCCTTTTAACAACATCTAAGATGAGTGGGTTAAGTATTCTTTGAGGTTGCCTCACCGATTTTGACCCCTCACTCAATAGGATCCGGTGTGTGCAAATGGTCGGGCTATCTGAGTATGTCTGTAGAGTCCACCCTATAGCTTTCTTGTGTTTCCTCAAAACATTCATGAAGTCTCTCTTCATCGATGTCAGCCAAGGTACTAGCAATTATTATGGTAATCATTAGACTCAAGAAAGGCATACTTTAAGGTTGAGGGAGAGGTTTGAGCTCAAGCTCGGGAGGTTTCACAATGTATGAGTTAATTTATGAAGTTCAAGAGAAAAGAGATCACCCCTCTTTCTTCCGGCATTAAGTTTGGCTCCTTGTAGATGGTCGTGGCTAATCCCTCCGCTTCCTGAAACATTAACCGTAAGGCCTTTTTCCAAGATCAAGTGAATGTATTTCTAATTCAAAGAATCTGCTCGTGACTCATATTTTGGCAAGCATTTTCCTCAACTAAGTCAATCATGTTCACACCCAAAAGTGAATAATCCTCGTGTGGTGCTTCATTGCCTCATACATATTAAAGCTCACTGTTGGTTACCCACCTCCATGGTGATCTTACCTTCATCATCATCGATCATTGTGCTCGCCGTTTGCAAAAATGGTCGCCGAGAATTAAGGAAGTATCCCGCACAACTTCGTAAGACATGTCAAGAACATAAAATCGGCGGGAAACACTAAACCTTTAACTTGCACCAAGATATCTTCAATTATCCCCACCGGATGCCTAAAGGATCTATCACCAACCGGAGGACAACAGATGTAGGCTTAATACTCTTCACCCTAAGGCCTCATAAACCCACTTAGGCATCACATTTATTGTCGCCCCAGATCTAACAAAGTTTCACTAATAGTCACCTTCCCTAAGGTGCAAGGGATGGTAAAAGATCCGGTCTTGACACTTGACAGTATTCTGCGGCTTAAACAATGCGTACACATTGAACTTACTTGACTCTCTCGTTTGGCCTAAATTTCCTCTTGTTTGTGCACAAATCCTTCAAATGTTTTGCATAGGCCGGATCTCTCTTCACTAAATCTAGCAAAGGCACATTCACTTCAACCTTCCCAAACAAGTCAATAATTTCTTTTTCATGTTGTTTTTCATTTAGGCGCTTGCTCATCAAATAAGAGTTTGGAAAAGGAAGGTCTTGAATACTTACCTCCTTACCTTTACCTGCTTGCTTGCTTGACTCTCCACTTCCTGCTTGATCATTGGAACTCTCTGAAGTAGTTCCCTTATTCCTTGAAGCTTGCTTTCTCTCTCGTAAGTTCTTCTTCCCTCACACTTTCTCGATCTCTTAATCTTATCCTGGTGGAGGTATTGGCTCACTCTCAATCTTATCCTCACACTATTTCATCATCTTGAGGCTTAAACCTCACTTGCTTCCCACTCTCGAGGGCAATGGCATTCAAACTCTTCGGGTTCATCACAGATTTCAAGGAATAGTCCCACCGCTTTTTGATTTTCACTTATGTTGTTAGAAAACCGAGTAACATAGGAATTTATGTTCTCCGCTTTGGTCTCCCATTGCTCCATCCTCTTCTCCAAGGCATTGAACCCGTAGCGCTGAGGAATCTGTTGAATCAAAGAAGCAATAGCATTAAACCGTTAGCATTAGAATCCTCTCTTCCTTCATCAAGGTCATCATATCGTGGAGCAACCGATTGGTATCCTCCTTTAGTGGGACTACTGTGGCTTGTTTGCTGATTAGGAACTGCTAGTGGAAGTGCCACCCCCCCAGTGAAAATCTGTAGGTGCCCTGCTCTCCTCATTCCTCCAACCGAATCTAGGATTAGCCTTCCATCCTTCATTGTATGTGTTGGAGTATGGGTCCCATTTCGATTCTCGCCGCCTTGATACATTGTCAAACTTCCTCATATCGTCTCGGCAAACACTCAAATATGCATTATCGACCCATAATTTTCACAACTAGGTGCGGTAAGCTCAAGTAGTAGAACGATGCACATTCAAATTTTTCAGTTTGGCGTGATGCAAGATAGTGTGATGTTATCCGATTTTCCAAAGAATCCACTTTGATTCTAGGCTTTCCATTCTTTTAGCTTGAGCCGCCAAGGCTCCCAACTCATGCACTCCTCTTTGATCTCGACATCGCATCTTCTGATGGTTTAAAGCCATCTTCTTAATCGCATCCCATGCTTCCAAGGTCAGAAGGTCAATCGAGAGCCTCCGATGCAGATCTAACATACCCTTCTCCGGCTCTTCAACCCATCATAAAAGTATCGCACCAATTGTTCATCGTGAATTTGGTGATGGGGCATCTGGACAAAAGATCTTGGAAGCGGTTCCAATAATCATACAGTGACTCATCGTATTCTCGACGGGCTGAGTAAATCTCCTTCCTCATGGAAGATGTCCCGAAGCTGAAAAGTATTTCTCCAAAAGGCCTTCCTCGATTGGCCCATTATGGTAAGCATTGGCCACATGCCTAGGAAGACTCATATAACACTCTCTTGCTTTCCTTCCAAGGACAAGTGAAACACCTTCCAAAGCACTTGATCCAAGGTAGCTCCCATCGCTTCATACTCGCGATCATTGTCAAAGCCCAGTAGGTGCATATATGGATCCTCTCCCCAAGCCATGAAATTTAGGAAGAGAATTAATCAACAAGACTTTAATCTCAAAATTAACATCAAAATTAGGGCAAGCAAGAAATGGATCATAATGAACATCGAAGTTGTTGCTTCCCTAATTGTCCCACGCCTCTGTTCTCATTGTTTTCTCCCACTCTCTCATGCTCACCATTTCCTCATTAGTCCCATTTCTAGGTTGGTGAACAGGATAATCGAGATTCGAAAAATGTTTGGATTCTCACCATATTCTCACTATCTCGCCAACTACTCTCCGCTCTCTTCTTCTTTCCTTTCTTTCCTAAGTCTCCTCAAATGTCTCTCAACTTCGGATGGAATTGAACAAGTCTACCTCTCCGGGCATGCACCAAAAAAAAAATCAATCCATAAATAAAATGAATGGTAACAAAATTGCTCACAGTCACACAAGATCGGATAAAAGTGAAATTAGATGAATGCGAGAGTATGGATGTATGAGTGTGTATGTGTGAAAATAAAAATGTGCAAAGTGAGAGACAAAAATCAAAATATGATGCATTTGTGTGCAAAAGGGAATCAAACCTATACTATGAACAAGCGTAAAGATCAAACTATACTAAATGCAAGAAAAAACAATGATTCCTATTATCAACGATTAAGTTAAAAGAATGACAATGGCTATCCGATGGTAAACCAATTTCTTGCTTCCCCAAGAACGACGCCTATTTGATTATGATCTATGTCGATGCGATCTTACGATCGATCCTTGCAAACCGGTCAAATAAAATAAATTCCAAGATTGCTGTATAGAATGCAACCTCGGGTCGTCTCACTTAATTGGAACCAAATGAAAATGGTCTAAACTAGCCTAAATGTCAAAAAATTGCAATTGAAGTTGATAAACGGGGGTTTGGTATTTTGGTCAAAACTGATAAAGTAATCAAAATCGAACAAAACGTATAAAAAGATTATTTTTGGAATTTTTGAGATAATGCAATAAACAAAGAATCGATAAAATCAAATTGATAAAATCCTCTTGAAAATGAGGCTCAGCTATCACAGCTTCAAAATGATTTTAGGGATACAATCCACTAAGTTTCGAAGATCAACCCTAAAGGACTTTTAGGTCCAAAGATTTAATTAATGAACTCCATCATTTAAATCTTTGTTTAAACCTTAGTGTGAGAATAGACAAGCAATTGCAACCGGTCTATTGAATAAAACACAACAATCTCAATCAAACACAACTAGGCGATAAAGACCAGAATGCAATATTCAATGACATATATGAAACTTCATATATTAAGCATCAAAAGTTCTACAAATTACTTAGTCCAAATCTCAACATAGTTATCAAAGACACGGTTAAACTATAACAATGCTAATCTAGAAATATCGATGCAATCCTCTAACTCGGGTTACACAAATATAACTAGATTTCAGATACTATGTGATTACTCCCTTCAAGCTTCGTGAACTCAAGCCATTGCTACATCTTAAAGAGGAAAGTTGACTCACCACGCATGACTCGGTTGATCCCTCGACATCGGAGATATAACGATGCTCATTTGGGCGTAAGTCGACGGTGGTGATGATGGTAGACGATGATGAAAACGTGGAGATGGAATCGAATGTCGTCTCCTTCTTCTGCTTCCCTAGTTTGCGTGTTCAAAGTTTTCTCTATCTCCGTCTGCGTATGACCTAAAAACGGCAAGTTTTATATGATGGAGCGCGGGCCGGTCGAACAAGGAGACGAACTTTCCATAAAAGTCGATATCCGCTTGACGTCATGATTTAATAAAATAAATAAATCAAATTTGTTGCGATTGTGTAATCGCCGCTTCGTCGCGTGCGGTGCATCGTCAGCATGCGTCGCGACGTCTTGGAATGCCGTGGTCGCCGCGTCAGGAGATGCCATGCGTCGACGCGCGTAAAAGACCTATGACTATTGACTTCCGACGTTGACTCCTTTGTTCCCGCAATAAGATAATAGCAACAATTTGCGCATCAATTGTCCCAATAAAATTGTAGAGAAATAAGTATCAAATCATGACAATTTCATCGACAAATCAAGAATTGAAAGAACTCGTATGAGGAACCAATTTAAGCACAAAATCATCAATTAGAGTCAACACATGCACAAGCGATATAAAAATGCGGCCAATTCATAGTATAAACTTGGCCCAATCAGGGCGCTACAAATGTACTGAACCCAATTCTCAAATTTATGACAAATTTTGAGATTCTTAAAGACAAAATTTAAATGCGATGTCTTCATAAGAAGTGTAGCCATATGTTTCTAGTTTGATCCAAATTAAGAATCATCTTGTTTAGATAAATAGAGAAAATGTTGTGGCTAAAAGATTGAAGCATACTCCATAAACATTTTCCAGATCAACCATCCATTTTGTTTCACAATCTTTCCTTAAACTAACTCATACCAAGACCACCTTTTCTGCTTCATTTACTCCTCATTCTCAACTCCATCTCAAATCAATATCATCAGACGAAAAATATATAGTCCATGATTAATCATGAACACCAACAACAGAACATACACATATGCACATACCCTTCAACAACTTACTACATAAATTCAACTTCATTTTTTTTTTGCTTTGATTCTACTTCTAACTTTCACCTTAATTATTCTCATTTCAAAATCACTTATCCACCAGAAACACTAAAGCAGAACATGGACATATCCACATTTCTCATTTACTAGTTCTAGTCTTCAAAGAAAAGTTCAGGGTCCAACAACTCTCCCCCTTAAAGAATTTCATCCTCGAAATTCTTACCTGAGTGATCAACCAAATGGAGGTAACATTGTCTTATGTTTTCCTCAGTCTCCCTAGTAACTTATGTTGGACCAATGGTGGTTGACAAATTAAATCCCACTTATGTTTTGATAATAATAAAATGTATAGAATTGGTTAAGAAATTGTTTCGTATTTTGGGATTATTATCAGTGCAAATCAAGATGGACAAGTGATAAATCATCAAGAATCAAGATGGAAGTTTCCTATAAGTGAAAGAGGCTTAAATAATGAAGATTATAGAAGATTTGAGTGGATATTACCGTTGAAGCTTACATAAGTCCACTAGAACATCATATGTCCACTAATATATGAAGATATGTCAACACAAGTCGACTAACAAAGATACAAGTCGACTTATCGTGGACCACAAGTCGACTTACACATCACAAGTCGACTTATAGAAGAGCGGAGATGCAAGTTTACGTAAAATGTTGTCACAAGTCGACTTATACAACTCGACAAGTCGAATTATGGTCACAAGTAGACTTATACAACTCGACAAGTCGACTTATGCGTACAGCAAATAAATTCCAACGGTCTAATTAGCCAAAAATGGAAGGGAGATTGTTAAGGAACGGTCATAACAATCATGCAACGACTATATGGGTTCCCAACATCTACATTTCTTCAAGTATAAATAGATGATGATGGAAGAAGAGTTAAGAGAAGTTCTACAAGCCTAAACACTCTTCTATTGCTCTAAAATTGCTCATTATTGTTCTTATCTTATTACATCATGTATTAAGCTTTGTTCTTCAATCTTTATCTTATTTCTCTTACAATTTAAGTGACTAGTGAAAGGTCACGTGTGAGGTAGCTTGAGCCCAAAATCAAGTGGTATTGGTAGGATTTGTGCCGGAAGACAAATCATTTGTAAAGGTAGCTTGAGCCAGAAATCAAGTGGTATTGGTAGGATTTGTGCCGGAAGACAAATCAAGTGTAAAGGTAGCTTGAGCCGGAAATCAAGCGGTATTGTAAGAGTTCACACTGAACTACAAAGTATGCAATAAAGTGGTTTGTAAAATCCTAAGTGGGAGCTTAGGTAGAGGACGTAGGTCTTAGCACCGAACCTCTATAAAAACAATGTTTGATCTTCTTCCCTACTCTTTTACATTTGGATCTGATTAAATTGTTTTTGTGTGAATTAACTTCTGATTTTATTGTAGAAAATTACAAAAAGCTTAAAGATCTATTCAACCCCCCTTCTAGATCGCTAACAACTTATTCACTTGAATAATTGCCTTTAAATGATCATAGTCAAAAGACTCACTCTGGCTTTGCAGAAATCATAAATGGATTAGGCAACCTTGGAAAGCATATGACGGATAGCGAGAAGGTGAAGAAAATTCTTCGCCACTACCAAAGGAATGGGACTCACAAGTCACCGCCATTATGGAATCCAAAGATCTCAATCATCCGAATTCAACGCCTTGGTGGGATCACTTATCAACTATGAGATCATTCTCAAATCTAGAGGAGGTAGAGGTAAGTCACAAAAGTCAATTGCTTTAAAAGCTAATACTTCTTCTTTTGATGAAAGTGATGAAGAAATAGATGAAGAGGAGGAAGACGAAGAAATAGCAATGTACGCCGAAATTTGAGAAAATTCAAAGGACTTCTCAAAATCGAGGAAGGAATTAAATGGTGGAAGAAATGGAGAAAGGAAGAAATTTGCCATGGAAAGAGGACATCATGCTAGAGAATGCAAAAGCTCATCCTCAAATTCAAATCCCAGAAAATGACAAAGGAAAAGAAAGCTAGCCTTATAGCCACGTGGAGTGATGATGAGGAAGCATATCAAAGCAATGATGAAAACAACCTTGCTCTTATGGCAGATAGCTTCTTAACAAGTGATGATGAAGATGAGGTAACTTTCATTGATCAAGATCTTATAGATTCTTTTAATGCTTTACAAATTGATTTTGAAGAAGCTATTGAGATCAATAAAATTTGAGAAAGAAAATAAGAGAACTAGTCAATGAAAATAATGCTTTACATGAGACGATTGATGATTTAGATTGTCCTAAGGAAGATCATTCTGCATGCCTTGCTGAAAAAGAAAGTCTTACTAATGAACTTGGTAGACTTAGAAAGGAGTTTTCTTATGTGGTTGGAAAATTTGCTGGTGGAAATGCAAAGTTTGAAGAGATGTTGTCTTTACAAAGATATTCTATTTCTAAACATGGTTTGGGATATGATCCTTATAATAGAGATTGTTCTTTAATTTCCAAATTTACCAAAGATGGAAAAGTTGCTCAATGTGCTAGATGCTTGAAAGATGGTCATATAGAAATTGCATGTAAAAGTATTAGGAGATGTGTTAAGGTTAAGAAAATTTGGGTGGTAAAAGGTACAACACCTTCTAATGTGGTTTATATGACTAACCAAAATGGACCTAAGATGGCTTGGGTACCAATGAGAAGAAAGGATGTTTCAGTTGTAGGTACAAGCAAGGAATGAAAATCCACCAAGCACATGGTACATTGATAGTGGATGTCGACTAATTGGTGACAAATATGCTAACAAGTCGACTTATGTGGAAACAAGTCGACCTATGATATACGAAGTTCTTTGGACATGAAGTTATTTAAGGGTAAGTCGACTTATGCAGTACGACAAGTCGACTTATGAAGGTCGATAAGTCGACTTATGGAGGTAAACAAGTCGACTTATGTCTACACGGATTCTTATGCTATTTCAAGTGTGCGGTGCTTCTTATGACTTTTTGATATTTGTATTCATTGTTGGATTGTTATGTTATGTAATGAATTTGTATTTTCTTTGTATTTGCTTATGAACTGCCAGTCGAATATAAGTTATCTGGGTCTTCTTTAAAAATTCTCTTTTTCCCAAAATCTCCGAAAACATATTTTTTTCTACTTTTGAGATTTATTCATGATGATGTTTCTCCACCATGATGGTTTTTATATCTAGCCAAGAACAACATTTCATATTATTTGTATTTTCTTGTTACTTGAGACTATTTGTGTTTGATTACTTGATTCTCTATTTAATGTGATTGCGATATTTCATCTATTGTTGGTTTGTATTAGTTGTTTTGATTATGACAAAAGGGGAGAAAATGGGAAATTGGATATTCTTTAGTTACTTGATTAAGGGGGAGTATGTTTATTAAATTGTCCTTGATGAATTTGATCTTACAAGGTTATTAAATTCAAGGATTTATATGATTGAGGGGGAGACTTCTAACCAAAATGACAAGGTATAAAAACCTTGATCAATGTTTCTTTGTTTTCATTTCTTAAACAATTTCTAAGTGTTTTGTCATTATCAAAAAGGGGGAGATTGTTGGACCAATGGTGGTTGACAAATTAAATCCCACTTATGTTTTGATAATAATAAAATGTATAGAATTGGTTAAGAAATTGTTTCGTATTTTGGGATTATTATTGTGCAAATCAAGATGGACAAGTGATAAATCATTGAAGAATCAAGATGAAAGTTTCCTATAAGTGAAAGAGGCTTAAATAATGAAGATTATAGAAGATTTGAGTGGATATTACCGTTGAAGCTTACATAAGTCGACTAGAACATCATATGTCGACTAATATATGAAGATATGTCAACACAAGTCGACTAACAGCATACAAGTCAACTTATCGTGGACCACAAGTTGACTTACACATCACAAGTCGACTTATAGAAGAGCGGAGATGTAAGTTTACGTAAAATGTTGTCACAACAAATAAATTCCAACGGTCTAATTAGCCAAAAATGGAAGGGAGATTGTTAAGGAACGGTCATAACAATCATGCAACGGCTATATGGGTTCCCAACATCTATATTTCTTCAAGTATAAATAGAGGATGATGGAAGAAGAGTTAAGAGAAGTTCTACAAGCCTAAACACTCTTCTATTGCTCTAAAATTGCTCATTATTGTTCTTATCTTATTACATCATGTATTAAGCTTTGTTCTTCAATCTTTATCTTATTTCTCTTACAATTTAAGTGACTAGTGAAAGGTCACGTGTGAGGTAGCTTGAGCCGAAAATCAAGTGGTATTGGTAGGATTTGTGCCGGAAGACAAATCATTTGTAAAGGTAGCTTGAGCCGGAAATCAAGTGGTATTGGTAGGATTTGTGCCGGAAGACAAATCAAGTGTAAAGGTAGCTTGAGCCGAAAATCAAGCGGTATTGTAAGAGTTCACACTGAACTACAAAGTGTGCAAGAAAGTGGTTTGCAAAATCCTAAGTGGGAGCTTAGGTAGAGGACGTAGGTCTTAGCACCGAACCTCTATAAAAATAGTGTTTGATCTTCTTCCCCACTCTTTTACATTTGGATTTGATTAAATTGTTTTTGTGTGAATTAACTTCTGATTTTATTGTAGAAAATTACAAAAAGCTTAAAGATCTATTCAACCCCCCCTTCTAGATCGCTAACAACTTATTCACTTGAATAATTGCCTTTAAATGATCATAGTCAAAAGACTCACTCTGGCTTTCAATCACTCATTTAATTATTCACTTTCTTAACGAGTTTCTCATTAGGTTTCGGATTACTCACACTTTTCCCAATTCCTGTGTCGATAACATCAATATCAGATTATGTTGATATCTCTTAACATACTCACATTACGAATCGAAGACATCTTTATTGGTAAGCCTCATCTTCCAATTTAAGCTCGGAATTCAAATCCATTTTCAATTCCTTAATAAGATTCTCAATTCTTGAATCCTCAATTTGGGATAACCAAGCCCCACATTTTATGCTTCTTTTTACTCTACTTCTGATAATCCTCAATATCGTATTTTTGCTTAAGGTGTATGATATAACAAGTAGCCTTACTAGGAATTTCTCACTTGTCCCATCATGATCTTTTGATATTTATATCAATCTTCTCGGGCTCATCTTCAATTCTCTCAATTCAGTTATTGCCTCAAACTTTTATGATATGTACTTGTATATATGCATCCCAGATGTTCCCTTACATATATTGCCTCCAAACTTCAAAACAATCACTAAGATAGTAGCTCTGAATCATGTATCGAATAATCAACTCATAGGACTTTAGTTGTATCCATATATATGAAATCACTTTATCCTGCTGCATTGGATTCATCCAAATCTCTTATATAATATCATTGCATACTATAGAATCTCCAAATCCATATGATATAATTAATATTAGTATAATTCCTCAAAATTTTCTTTACTTTCATTACTCATACGCGTTACACATTTCTCTTCACGTATTCAAATTATTCTTCTCAAATTTTTGAATACCTTTAATACATCATCAATTTTTGCTTAGATCACTCTAATCTTCAATACCATGGTACTATTGGGGCAATTATTAACTCAAACAATTTATTATCAAATTCCATATGCCCATGATTAGCTCTCCTAATTCCTGAAATAACTAATTTCCTCGATGAGGTAACATTATCTCGCGTTATTTTCAATTTTCCCAATTGACTCACCTTTCTTAAATGATCTTCTCTATTCTTTGGATTTCCTCATATTTCGCATTGGCTTATTCTAACGTTTGTAACTTAACTTTCTGCTTTGGTAACACATACATTAAAATCTAATTTATATCTCTTCACATATTCTCATAGAATATAATGTGCATCTAAGTTCTCCTCACATTAGCAATAGTGTTATCTCAATTTCCTAAAATCCACTTTTGTAGTTAGATACTTTTCATAAAAAAATGCATACATCCTCAGTAATATACTCTACCTGTTATGCTTGAGTCTCCACTAGGGATAAAACTCCAATATTAACTTCTAATTCATTACATATTCATCTCTGATTGGTTCTTTTATTGATCATTCTTAATATAAACTACCTGACCTGCTTAACCTAATTCAAGGAAATTCTTCTTCGAAAGAAGAGTTCTTGCTACAAATTGTCTATGTTATACTTCCATCTTGTTACCCTAATTCATCTCATAATCTTTAACTATAGAGAACATTGATTATCTCCTATCCATATCCATATATAGGTCTCATATGTACCCAATCAGATTATTCACCAATTTAACCACATTATCAAATATATACTCACAATAATTAGTCGACATAACCTTTAGAACCTCTAGATATATCACTATCCTTTGTTTCACTTTCCATACATACATTCTTAATCAATTTAGAGCATAAATATAAATCCATCTTAAAATTCTAATCTTAAGCTCACTAATACAATCTTATACTTGATTATAAATTTTGAGTTCAATCCTTCCATTCCACTTTGTTTGTACCCTTTAAATCTTGTAATTTTTCTCCCTGTCTCTATCTTTTCTTCAGTCAAGTCATGGAAATATTTTCACATCCGTATCAATTTAAGTACATATCCTCATAAAATTTAGTTACTTTATTCGCTGACACAACCACAGATACTACATCTATATCTAACATATCGGACTACGCCATATTTCAAAATTTTAAATATCCATAAACTTCACTCATCTTACACTCTAACTGGACGTTGTTCTTCTCATCATTTCTACTAGTCTAAACTCTTAACAGAAGTTCATACATGCAACTCATATGGTTGCAATTACTGGGATTATATACTCATCAATTCAAATGGTGAGGAATCAAATGCAGTAGATCCTTGCAAAACTCCTCGTATTCTTTTATGAGGTGGCATTTTAATCCCTTGCTAAGACACCATCTTTCAGCTTACTGTCATTTTAATCTAATTTCCTATATGTATGCATGGTATGCATGTCACTTAATGCAACACATCAACTCACAATATAACAATAAATCACACAGCACACAATTCATCCCATAATGCATTCTAAGCCTAGGAAAAAGTCTAAGCTTTGATACCAAACAATGCTGGACCCACTTTCGGAGCCCAGCATTCGAAGACAATTAACCGTCAAATCACATTGCAAATTTTTTTAAAAACAATTTAACGCATATGTAAAAAAATTGATAATCAAATTGGCTCAATTTATTTAAAACCATTTCATTCACAAAGATGTAAACATTATTGAACACATCAGAGTTTCGATAATCACTTGGGCCCATTACAGAACACAATGTTTGTTTTCATAATATCTTTGCATTTCAAAAACCATCCCTTTGTCTTAAAGCAAATATAAAATACAAAAATACACATGATACAATTTGAATGCTTATGTTGGACCCCGAACCTTGAAGCGGAGATTTAGAAATAATAAATGAAATTAAATGAGTGTTTTGTATGTGATTTGTGTTATAGATGATTATGATATTGGAATGTGAATCATGTATGGATGGTGAGTTGAGAAACCCTTAGTATGAATTATGGTGATACATATGAGATATTATGTAAAATCAAGAGAGGAACTTGGTGAATGGCATAATGCTATTAAATGTAAGAAATCATATGAATTGAGGCTGAGATTTGGATAAATTTTAAATGATAGTTGAATTGTTATAAATGATGTGCAATTAAGAAAGTGAGGTTGGCATGAATGTTGAGTTTTACATGAGGATAAAAATGTATATGCTGATTCAAGGGAAATTAAGGAATGATTGAAATAGAATTGGCTAAAGTTGCCTTCTTTGAAGTTGTAGCTTGTTCTTTTATCTTTCCAACGAGACTATATATGCAAGTTTTCGAGATCGGAGTTAAGAGTTATAGTTGATACAAGTTATGATATTATATAAGATTGATGTTTGTGACAGCTTTGATGAATGTTTAAAATTTGAGGTTTTAATGAACCAATTTAGTTGAGATTTGAGAAGTTCATAAATTGAATTTGTTGCTTGAATTGTTATGAAGTGTTTAGGCCTTTGAATACATAAATATGTGAAGATTATAAGTGTATATGATGTTAGTTGGGATGTGAGAAACATTGGAGAAAGGTCAAGAGGTTTTGAAATGATGTCCGTTAAACGGACATGGAAGTCCGTTTAACGGACAGCTTCGGGTCAAAAGGACCCCTTCCCTTGCTTATGTCCGCTAAACGGACTTACTCGGATGGTTTGAACCATTTTTGGCCGTATGTGTCCGTTAAACGAACATGCATGTCCGTTTAACGGACAGCCACGGGTCAACTTGTAAAAAATGAGTTTTTGACTAGTTTAGAGGCCGAATCTTGCTTCTAGGTCTTGATGTTATCTTTCCAATGACACTAGAACGAAGGCATTTAGATATTTTTACAAAACGTTATGACAATTGCGCCTAAAGAGTTTCAAATCGATTTAGGGTTTGAACATGTTGAGTTGTTTTGATCATAACTCACTCATCCGACCTCGGATTGAGGCGATTCTTAAAGCATTGAATTCCTAACACATGTATCTTTCTCTCCATGAAAATTTGTATCAATTGGAATTGAATTGAAAGAGTTTGATTGAATCATATGATAATCGGAATGATTTGTCTCATTCTGAGCTTGCAATTCTTCTTTCCTCATCCGACCTTGTCAAATCATTTGCTTATATCTTTTTCGTACGACATCCAAATGACTTGGTTCTCGAAGCGTTGGATTTCTAAGACAATTAATTTCATTTTATGAGAAATTATGAATTTTTAGAGATTTAAGTGAGCAATATTATTTGAATCAAAGTGAGACGGGAAAGTTTCTGAACATAGTTCAGTGTTTTGCGAAATTCGGAATCTGTGGAGATCCGATTGAAGCGATGTTTAAGGCTAAATAAAATTAAGACACGGGGTTACAATTGTTATGAAGAAATGAAATTTCAATTTAGCTTTTAAGAATGTCTATTTGTGAAAGGTAGTGAATTACTAGAAAATGTATTGGCAAATGATGTGTCCGAAATGTTTTGAGCATAACTTTTGATGTAGTACTCAGAATTGGATGATTTTTGTGGCATTATGAAATTAAGACATAGAGCAATATTTCTCTAGAAGGAAGTTTTGACAAATAACTTTAAATTGATAGTGCGAATCAAACCCGTAAGTGAGAATAACTTAAAGGTAAATGTAGGGGCATTTTGGGAAGTACCCTTAAAGAGAGGGGTAAAAGGGTCATTAGACCCTCATTTTAATTGACATGGCAGTATATTAATTCTTTGGTTGTCTTTGGAGTAGAGGAATCTCGAAGGTTTGAGAAGAAGAGAAGAAAATAAGAAGAAAGGAGAGAAGAGAGTTCGGTGATGGTGATGGAGAAGAGAAAAAGTAAGGGTTATTTATTTATTTTTTAGGATTCTAGCTTACGTTTTTCTTGGTTTCAAAGGAAAAAGATGGAAAATGAAGGAAGCTTGCTTTGGGAACCAAGAAATCCGAAATTTGAAGGAGAAAGAGGTCAGGGAAAATTTTGAGCTTTGAGTTTTTATTGATTTTTTTGTTTAGAAATATGGAAAAGGTCGTGGGTTTGTTAATTCCATGTTTTATTTTGAAAGATTTCATGATTAAGTGAATTAATTTTGGTAAATTGTGACTTAGGTTTATGTTAAATTTTATGTTTGAGGATTTTATGAATTATTGGCTTAGAATTATAGAGAATATGATGGATTGGTGAATTATGATATCAATTTTAAGGATTATGAGATTTATGATATTGAATTTGGATAAGTTGGTTTAGGTCAAATTTTGGAAATTGGGAATTTTGAAAATTGGAGATTTAGATAGCTTGAATATGTGAGGAATTGATGTTTCCTAAGCTTGACTTGAGTAATTATGATATTTATGATATTTATTTTGGATAATTATGGTATAGGAATTTTAAAGTTGAGGAAAGAAGAAGGAATTTGGAGATTTGATGCTTTGGACAAAGTATTAGTATGGATATGAGGTGGGTAGTACGCTTATTTATTGAATTTTAAGCATAAGCATGTAATTTGAAAATTAAGAAGAAAAGCTTTGAAAAATTATTGTTTATGTAAATGTTTGAAAGATTATGATTTCAAAGGATTAAATTCCTTATTTTATAAATGATTTTAAGAAATTACTAGATTGAAGAAATTTGTGGTTTTGAATTATTAGATAAATTTGAAAATGTGCATTATGAATATATATATGTTTGAGTTATGTTTTAAAGAAATACTTTGCATTCATATTTATGATTTGGATTGATATGTGATCAAATTGATGAATTTGGATTGAAGGTGGATTGCTATATGATTTCATGCTTGGATATGTGGTTGAAATATGAAAATGTGAAAAATCAAGATTTTTGAAAAGTGCCTTCGGGCAATTTGAATTTCCTTTTCGCTTATGTGTTATGTGGGTTTGCTTAGGTCCCTTGTGAGTCAGTGCATTGTTTCTATTTGTTTAAGGCCTTCTCCCGGCTGCCCGCTAGTGGCATAGGAGTTCCGATTTCGGACTCCCTTCACGGCTACACTGGACCGCTATGCGGGAAAGTGTAGTACGTTCTGTTCACGACTGCACAGGACCGCTATGCAGGAATGTGCAGTACGTTATGTTTGGACCGAACCAGACCATTTGATATGTTTTATGTGTTTCGTTCTGTTTATAAGTGTGTTGCATTGCATCATCTTAAAAAACAAAATGTGAAAATTTTGAGAAATAAATTATGGTGGTTTTTTTTCAACTGAATAGTGATTGCATTTGTTTTGGCAATATTTTGAAGAGTGTGAAAAATAAGAAAGTTGCCAAATTTCTAATGTGAAATTTCGGAAATAAATGGTAAAGTTTTTCTAAATATGATTTCGCTTATTTTTCAATATATAAACATATTATCCACGAGCTATTTTAGCTCACCCCCCTTTCATCCCCATCTCCAGGTATTCGAGTAGGAGATCGGATGAAAGACTGTCAGGACACCAGTTCGATTTGTGTATGTTTTTGTATCTTGAGTAGTTTGGATCTTTGTATAAGTTTGTAAATGGCTTGAAAAGCCATTAAGGATTTGTAAGAAATTAAATTATGATGTGTATGAAATTATTGAAATTGTATAAGAAATTGTGTTATGGGAATGGATTTATATGCGGTTCATGGATTATAGGATTTGCTTATGAATAGAATTTGGGTTATGCTTGGATATGAACTATGAAAAGATATGAATGTGATTTGAATATGATTGATTTCTAATTATGATTTGTATATTGACTTGAAGATTTCATAGTCTTTGGATATGTAGAATGTGTTTTGAATATGGATTGAAGACGAAATGAGTTGGACATGAATAACAATTTAAGCGGTTTAGAAATAGGTTTGTGTTTATTCTGTTGAGATCCCTGACGGAGGGTCCGTGGATTTTGATGAGTGTGTAATTGATTGGAATTTAGAGTGTATTTTGAACCTTTGCAGTTTTGGGTTAGTCAAAGGTAGTCGTTATCTTTCGCCTAATTTTGATAAAATTAGGATAAAAGAGGTTTTGGACTTATTTACATGTATATAAAAGTATGATAAATTTGAGATTTGTATATGGATGAATTTCCAAAAGTGGAATTATTTGTAATTGATTGGCATGAGTTTGAATATGATGGTTATAAGAAAAGAAAGAAAGAAAGAAAAATATACCGAATTTCGGATGTGACATAGTCTAGGTTTCCAACGCGTTCGTTTTTCTTCGATAATTGTTCTCGGATGTCGGATCCGCTTTGTTAAGTTTTTTTTCCGTTTCAATTATTCGCTCCGATTCGCTTTTGATATCGATAAGTATTTCTTTCGCTTCCGCTACCTTTGTTTCGACTCGTTGCTTTCGCATTTTGTTATTCGATTCATCTTCGGATTCCAATTATCCGATATGCATTCGCTTTGCTTCGACCTCTTTCGTTTCGTTTTTTTTTTGTTGGGATCCAGTTCCTAGATCGGGTCCCAATAGCTTATGTTTAAAATGATCCCAAAATACAAAAAGTTCCTGAACTAACTTAATTACAAAAGTCTTTAACTATCTTGGAGTTCCAATGCCTTGCAAGGATTGCTAATCTTCTCTTTCTGCACCTGAGGAGGGAAGCGTGCGGTAAGCTCCATAGCTCAGTGGCTAATATATTTATAACCATTGGCAATTGACTAAAGTCAAGCATATATATATATCTAGCAATTATAACATTCATTCTTTATTCAAGAAATTTAAACATTCATCAATTTAACTCAAACTTATAACACATAACACTCAATATGCTTCATACTTTACAATTTAAAATGCAATGCACAAACCAATGGCTTGAGGGGTTTCATAGAATAAAACAGAGAAACCGAATTTTACTCCGTGAACAAAACGAGTCCATCTTTCGGATCTTGTGGGCCACAAGTGGGCAACCGGGAGAAGGCTTTACGTCGACATGCACATGACTACCAAACAGTTCCTCTCTCACCCAAATAAAGCACACAATCAATGCTCAAAATTATTTTATCAAAATGAAATACTTTCATAATTTTCATGCTCTTTCTTCTTTCCATTCAAAACAAAATGTCACGATACAATTCAATGGCATAATATTGATCAAAATCACAATTTAATTTTATAAAAATATTATGCTTTTTTCACAATATAACAAAATCAAATTCATCATGTATTTTCAACAAATCAAATTTAAAAAAATTAACACATATTCACACATAGGCAAGAATTTGCCCAATCACATAATAACTGTAAATACATTTCCCACCTAGTTCACTTGCAAAAATCCAAGTCAAGGTTGTCTTTCTCCTTGCTTTTGGGTATGATTCTCTTGGTTCCCTAATACAAACCAAGTTTCATTCAATAGGAATTCAATAGAAAATTCCACAATGCAAAATCACTAAAATTGATTCTAGAATGCTTAAACCCAACCATTTTCTAAACTTTATGGACTAAAATCCTTCCAAAAATCCAAAAGATCCAAAATGTTCTTACCTTAATTCTTCATCCATTGAAGAGATCCTTATCTCAAAGGGAAGTTCTTCTCTTCCCTTCCTTTTTCCTTTCTTGAACAACTCCAAAATATCTCTTGAAGACGAAGAAAAGTTAAACCCTAGCTCAACTCTCTTCTTTTCTCTCAAACAATCAAACTCTCTTTCTCTTTCTTTCTGCTTATCCTTTCATTCACATTTTTCTTCTTCATTTATAACCAAGACAACACTTCTTCTTCCAATTATACCCTTAATGATTGAGAATTGTCCTATTTGCCCTTCCATTTATGCCTTATGTCTTTTATGTACGAAAATCCCGGTGTGAGCATCACATGCCCACGGTGCGGAAAACAAAAATTTTTGTTCTGGGACCTTCCCGAAATCCAGGATCCATGTGACTATATAACAAAGTCAAACCAAAACGACCAACGGAGACCGTCTCTAACGGTATCCACGCAGAGATCGGAGAACCTAACCGGGACAAACCCTTTGACCCGGGAATAGCTAGAACAAAGTAGAGACTGCTAGATCTTACCTTTGTTCTGGAGAGCTTGGAAAATGATGGAGAAGAAGCTTGAAAGATGAAGATGATCGATGGAGAGCTTGAAAGATGAAAAACTCTTTTCCTTCTTCCTTGCTAAACCCACGAAGAACTCCTTCTTTTGTTAGGTTTAAAACTTGTTTTAAACCCTTTTATATCATCAACGAAAATCCTCATCTTTCCTCTTCATCATTTTGTCTTGTAGTCATTTAATTTCTTAATGACTAAGCAAAATAAAGGAAGCTTCTAAAGCTCCTTTCCTCCATCCACGTACACACCATATATATATATATATATATATATATATATATATATATAATTTAATTAATTAATCATATATATATATGCATATAATTGTTTGAAGCGGTCCAACAGATCGGGTCGGTCCTACCAGGTCTCGGTATGGAAAAACCCCCGAAAACCCTTTTCAGCAATATCAATGTCGCGATCTCATCGGGACATATCTCGATCTCATCGGGATCCATTTAATTCGATTGCTCTCCATATATTGGATCTCTATCCAAAACTATTTTACAAATTCTCCGAGACACTCTTATGCGTGTGACCCATTAGGTTCCCGGTTATGTTGGCCACTTAGATTAACACTTAATATGAGCAAGTCATGAGCGGTATCTAGCAACATATCATGACCCCCAATTGACCAGAAAGTAATTGGTTTGAAGAATGAAGCTATATTCATCATGGACCATATCACGAACCTTTTCATAGACAATTACCGTGCAATTCGTCCTTTCACCATGCTATACCCCACTTGGTTATGAGTATGGGCAATGTGTCAACTCTCACTAGACTGACTATGTCAAATCTAGTCCAAGTGATTTCAGTTCTTATCCTAAGACTCATTACTTAATACTTAATATGTCAATGAAGACACTCTTCATGACATATGTACTCTGATCAGATATTTCCAAGTAATGACCCTGACAAGAGGCCATGGGTATCATCTTCTGCTATCACAGAAGTGGTGAATCCTTTATTGGCTACTCAATTACCTTCGAATACCTCAAGCTGTACCCAAGCACCACCCTATGAGCGACCTCTGTAAGGTAACAAGGAGTGGAGTCAAAGCGTAATCAAGATTCAAGATATCCTCGAGTACCTCAAGTCTAAGGATACTTGCACCATTGCTATGATGAGATTATCAACGACATTAGAATAGGACATCCATGTGATGATCTCATAGCAGTCATCCAATGTACTTACTACCTCTAGTAAGCATCCACATCTCAACCCTAAATATCTCATATGTACAGTTTCGAGATCCACCGCTGATCAAATCAAGGAGCTTGAGATGTGCTAGTCTATCCGGATTACCGATGTCCAGAGTCGGTAATCCTATGACTAGGATAATTTAGATATCGACATAATTGCACATGACAAGAATCTCAGTAGTATGATCACATCATAATTTCCTTCATGCTATGTCATATATCATGGACTTCATTAATTTGCTTATTGATCAATATCAATTCATAAATAATGAACAGCAACGCAATGAAATATGCCTTTCTTTATTTATTCATAAAGACTGTACACAAATTGGTATAAAATGTGCTAAAGGCGATTGCCTTCAGGGCACTACTCTAACAATCTCCCACTTGACCTAAAGCCAATCGCCTTGATATCTAATACTATAGGCGAGTACATGAGAATCAAAACTCTTTTGTGACAACGGCTTTGTCAACGGATCAGCAATATTCTGCTCTGTGGGAATTCTCTCGATCTAGACATCACCTCGTCCAATGATCTCCCTGATCAGATGATATCTGCGGAGTACGTGTTTGGATAGTTGATGAGACCTTGGTTCCTTCGCCTGCGCAATAGCCCCATTGTTTGTCACAATACAAATGTATGGGCCCATCACTGCTAGGAACCACACCAAGTTCAGTAATGAACTTCTTCATCCAAACTGCTTCCTTTCTTTGCGTCGGCGACAATGTACTCGCTTCGGTCGTTGAATCAGCAGATCGTCCTCTTGTTTGGAACTCTTCCAACCGATCGCCCATTGCTCAATGTGAATATGTAACCTGATTGGGATTTGGAATCATCCTTATCAGATTGAAAACGCATCTGATACCCGCTCACTTTGAGATCTCCATCTCCATATATCAAGAAAACATCCCGAGTCCTTCGCAGTACTTCAGGATATTCTTGATACCACCCAAGGACCTCACCAGATCCGATTAGTATCCGCTCGTAACACTTAGAGCATATGATACATCGGGTCTCGTATATAGCATTGCATACATGATAGATCCAACCGCAGATGCATACGGGATCATATTCATGCGAATCCTTTCATCTTTTGTCTTAGGACACATAGATTTCGAGAGTGTTATCCCATGAGTCACGGGAAGGTACCCTCTCTTGGATTGCTCCATGTTAGACCTCTTTAGCATCTTTTCTATGTACGTTGATTGTGAAAGACCAAGAAACCTATTTGATCTATCTCTATAGATTCTTATCCCAAGGATATAAGTTGCTTCACCAAGGTCTTTCATGAAAAATTGTTTGGACAACCAAATCTTGACGGATTGTAGCATTGAGACATCGTTTCCTAGCAATAATATGTCATCTACATACAGCACAAGGAATACGATTGCAGTCCCACTAACCTTCTTATACACACAGTATTCATCCGAATTTTGTGAGAAACCAAACTCTTTGATTACCTCATCAAAACGGATGTTCCAACTCCTGGATGCTTGTTTCAATCCATAGATGGATTTCTGAAGCTTGCATACCTTTTCGCCATCATAGGAGGTGAAGCCCTCAAGTTGTGTCATATACACATCCTCAGCTAGATTTCCATTTAGGAAAGCTGTCTTGACATCCATTTTCCATATCTCATAATCATAATGAGTGGCAATGGCTAGGAGTATCCTAATGGATTTAAGCATTGCTACTGGGTTGAAGGTCTCGTCGTAGTTAACTCCTTGTCTTTGACGAAAACCTTTAGCCACAAGCCTTGCTTTATAGGTAATTACACTACCATCTATGTCAGTTTTCTTCTTGAAAACCCATTTACACCCTATGGGTTTTATTCCTTCGGGTGCCTCAACCAAAGTCCATACTTGGTTTTCATACATGGAATCCATTTCAGACTTCATGGCTTGAAGCCATTTCTCAGTCTCTGAACTCTTCAGAACCTCTTCATAGGTGGTAGGCTCATCATCTTCTATGAGCAATACGTCATTCTGTTCATTCACGAAATCCATATCTCTCGAAGCAGGCGTATCCTACGTGACCTCTGAACTTCGTGTGTTGTAGAAGGTTGAATCACACTTCATCTCGTATGAATCACGCTTTGAGTTCAAGCAGTTGATCTGCGTCTATTCGAGAATCTGAACTTCTTTAAGTTCAATTTTGCTCCCACCGCCTTCTTGTAAAAGAAACTCTTTCTCTAAAAAGACAGATGCTTTGAAACAAACACCTTTTGCTCTTCAAAGAAGTAGGCGATATCCCATTGTTTCTTTAGGATATCCTACTAACAAACACTTGTCGATTTTGCATCAAGTTTATCTCGACCGTGTCCGCTTCACATAAGGAGACAACCCCAAACTTTCAAATGAGTAAGATAGGGTCTTTTGTTAGTCCACATCTCATATGGAGTAACATCAACTGTCTTTGATGGAACTCTGTTTAGCAAGTAAACAGTTGTCTCGATTGCATACCCCCAAAAGGATTTTGGTAACTTTGCAAAGCCCATCATTGATCGTACCATGTCTAACAAGGTTCGATTTCTCCTTTCTGCCACACCATTATGCTGTGGTGTGTAAGGAGGAGTCCATTGAGATAAAATCCCATTATCTCTGAGATAATCCAAAAACTCTTGGTCTAAGTATTCCCCACCACGATCAGATCGCAATGTCTTGATACTTTTCCCAAGTTGGTTTTCTACTTCATTTCTGAATTGTTTGAACTTTTCAAATGCTTCAGATTTGTATCTCATCAGATAAAGTACCCATATCGAGAATAATCATCGATAAAGGTAATGAAGTAAAGATAACCACTTCTACCATGGATGGACATCGGACCACATACATCTGAATGTATTAGGTCTAATACTCAATCGCTCGTTCACCCTTTCCCTTAAAGGGTAACTTAGTCATCTTGCCTAATAAACAAGATTTGCATGTGTCATATGATTCATAATCAAATGACCCTAAACTCCTACTCTTATGGAGCTTAGCTATCGTCTCTCATTTATATGGCCTAAAGACAATGCCATAAGTAAGTTGATTTTAAATTATCTCGTTTATGTCTTTTCGTGTCATTGACATTCATAATTGGATGTGACATATCTAATATGTAAATTTATTGCATAATGTACCAGTACCATAAAGCATTCCATTCAAACTAATAGAACAACCATTGCTACTAAAAGTCAAATGGAAACCACTCTATTTAAATAAGAAATGCATAATATGTTCTTTGTTAATACAGTACAAAATAACATTCATCCAATTTAATTACAAGCCCAGTGGGGAGTGACAAAAGTAATTGCCTACGGCTAATGCAAAGAACTCTTGCTCCATTTCCCACACGCAGTCTAGTTCTCCTTCATGAAATGTCTACTATCCTTGAGGCCCCGCATATCATTGCATATGTGTGAGCCACAACCGTATCTAATACCCATATGTTATGATCGAAAAGTATTAACCTCAATGACAAACATACCGAAGAAGTCGAGGCATCGATGCCTTCTTCGCTTCAGCCTCCAGATAGACTTTACGGTTCCTCTTCCAAAGGCGGTCTTGCCACAATGGAAGCAAGTTCCTTTAGTGCAGTCTCTTTGGTTTTCTTCTTGCTATACTTCCTTTCGGTTTCTTAGACCTCTTCTTCTTGATTCTTTTCTTGGAACCAGAAGAAGAGTCCACCATAAACACTTGCTTGCTATCCTTCTTGATAGCTTACTCTGCTGTCTTGAGCAGATTGATCAACTCGGGGATTGTCGTGGATATTTGATTCATCCGATAGTTTAACACAAACTGTGAATAACTATCGACAATCCAACTAGAATTAAGTCAACACTTAATTCATAATCCATGACAAAACCTAAGACAGCCAACCTCTCAATATACCCATTCATCTTGATGCATACTTGCATCGCAGATGAACTCGAGTCATCTTAGAAGTGAAGAGTAACCTCGAGGTCTCGAACCTTTCGACCGAGCTTGCTCATCAAACATCTCCCTAAGATGAAACACTATGGTATGAGCATCCATAGACTCATGCCGCAGTAGCTCTGGTGACATCGAGGCAAGCATAACAAAGTTGCTATGTCATCGTCTTTGAGATGCTTTCGATATACTTCTCGATCCTCATCAGAAGCATCAACAGCAGGTGGATCAGGAAGTGGAACATCTAGGACATAGCCCAGTTCCTCAGATCTGAAAACAATTCTCAGATTTCTCAGTCAATCAAGAAAATTTGGTCCAGTTAATTTGTTTGAGTCCACAAGTGAGCGCAAGTTCACACTTGAAGTCATCTTCAATCAACCTAAAGAGAAAGAGAGAAAGAATGATATAATAGAATTAAATGCATGATCATAAGGACTTGCATGTCATGCATATGGCTCCCACTAGTTTCAAAGAATCCATAACCCTCAGTACGAATCGAAGAAACATTATGACAAAATGTCCTAGTGGGTCGATATCCGACATTCCTAAGGATAACCTTGGGTTTACCCTGTAACATCCCATCTCCGATGGGAAGGGTATTTTAGTAAATTGGGACGGGTTAGGAGTATTAAATTATATCTCGGCATGAACATATGTCATGCAGCCTCTATAAATGCTGAGTTTTGCACAGGCACATAGTCATACATGCATTCATGACATTTCCCGGCATAAGTGTCTAAATGTGATCTTTTGTGAAATTGGTGTGATAATGGGATTTAAAAAATTATTCGGAGTACGCCATAGAGTGTTTTACATTTTTAGGGATTTATGGAAATTTTTCTGGAATTATCCGGAGAAGATTCCCGGATCGGCAAAATCGCCGGTAAATGGCCTAAATGTGTTTTTGTAGTGGAAAAGGTAGTTTTCGTGTTTGAAAAATTATTAGGAGTGGACTGTCATATGTGTTACAATTTTGGGCAATTTAGGTAATTTTCAAAAAATGATTCGGGAAATTCACGAAATTATCGGATCAAAAAATCGCTAATTATGAACCTACGATTTTCTAGATGGCGAAAATTGCTACCCAATGGCACTGTACTATTGGGTATATTATTTTGGAATTGAAATTGGGGTCAATTGAGTTGATTGGGTTAGTTTTTGATCTGGATTAAAGAATGAATACTTTGACTTTTCTTCTCCTTTTGGACAAATCCCATCTTGCCACCATTTCCCCTCCCTTTAATGCCTACTCATTACTTGTCTTGGTTATGCATTCTCGGTTATTGTCTTAATAAAAGAAGGAAAGAACTCTTTAATGGCTTAAAAACTCATCTCATCCGAAAACCCTCCTTCCTTTTTCATCTCCATCAATTTTTTCTCCTTCTTTAAGTTATTTCCTCCAACCTTGAGAGCCTTCCTTTATGCTTACAAGCTTAAGTCTCCTACCTTCCTTTCATGATGATAGCCATGCATGGTGTTAGAGAAGTAGAGAAAGTATAATAGTGGAGAAGTTATTGGTAGTTGAAGAATTTAAGAGGAAGCTTTAATTAGGTAAGAGTTTCATTATGCTTTTGAAGTTGTAGTGGTTAGATGTATTGGTTGGAAGTTATTGTTCATTAAATATGGTTTATGATGCATTAATTTCATGAAGATAGGGGTAGGATTATTTGGGTATAAATGTATGTTTGTGTGAGGGAAAGTGATATAGTAGATAAAGATTGTGAATTTAAGGTTGTTAATGATGTTTATGATGTGTAATGAATGGAAATAAAGTATGGGAATTGTGTATATGTGTGCTGCCAACTTTTGTGTAAGTATACAAATAATTGTTGTGTTGAGTTTGTGGTTGAATTAGAGGTATAAATGGGTGCTTAGTGATGTGTTATTGATGTTAGAAGTGATAGGAGTTAGGTTGTAGTTGAAAAGCTGGAAAATGCAATTTGACCTATTGTAATGTTTTGTTCCTAACTAATTGTATAGGTGAGCAAATGAGGTGAGGTTTGTGCCCAAGTAAACTTTGGGATGTTGGCTTCAATTTTGTGTGAAATAGGTGTTGGTAAATTGTAATGCTAGAAGGGCGAAAGTTTGCATGGAAAGTTACTGTTTTATTGCCTGTGAACAGTACCCGCAGTTATGACCTGATTACTTTGATGATTTTTCTCAATTAATTGGTAGGGAACTAGGAAACATGGTCTGTATTAAAGTTGAGGCATATTGAGTTAGCTTTCCATTGCCACTGATCTTGTTAATTTTCGAGTTGTATATTGGGAGATATGAACTGATTACTATTGATTGGTTTTATGCTTTTTGGAGAAACCTAGTCAAAGTGTTGATTTTGTGAGCTTTCTGCTCGGGAGAAATTTTAGCAATTTTTTTGGACTGAATTGGTGTGAGTGATCTTCTGTAAAGTTGTAGAGGAAGACATTATCTTGAAAATTATTTATGGTGTGTAATTTTTAGAGGTCAGAGTTGGGAGTTATGATTTTGTAAAAACTGACACTGCATTAGGTTGTGAATTGCTGATAATGGCAGTAATTAGCATGATAGTTTTGAAATGGTTAGAAATTAAATTGGAAATTGAGTTCCGCATGAAAATTGAAGTTTGAGGATTTATCTTTTCAGGGATATAAAGTTCTGATTTTTCTGACTTGTGTACAGGGAGTTATGCTTGTTATAAGTTTACTGCTCAAATTGAATGATTTCAGGGACAGCAACATTGAGTGAATTAATTGACTTGTTTAGCAATGGAATTTGATTTTGGGTTGTTCATGAAAGTTGTAGATGACATTGTGAACTTATTGAGCCTATTTATGTGGTAATTTTTGGCTGAAGAATCAGAGAGTTAAGGAATTTGTAATGTACTGTTCTGTTTTAATGGGATTTGAGTAGGCAGTAGCTTTGAAGGGATTTTTGACACCCTTAAGGGTGAAATTGATTTTTATGGTCTTCTTGAGAATTGTAGAGGGTTTCATGATCTTTCCAACGAGATATAGTGGGTAATTTTCTGAATTGTGTACAATGAGTAATTGGTGTTGAAAATTGGATTGGAAATCAGAAAAAAAAATAGAAATGGAATCACGCCTATTCCTAGGCGACGCCTCTAGTGATTTAGGAGTAAAGGGTCAGCGTCGCTAGGCGGCGCCTCGCCCTAGCGACGAGGCCGATTAAGTCAGCCCCGCTGGGGCGAGACATCGCCCCCAGCGATGCTGATTCTTTTTTTTTATTATTATTATTTTATTATTTTTATTTGTTAATTGGTAATTTGTGATTTCGTCAATTTCTTTTCCGTCCGACGTCCGATTGACCTGATTCTTGAGGCATCGGATTCGTAGAACATTTAATTTCATTTTGTGAGAAATTGGGAATTTTTGGACGAAAAATTGATGTGGCCTCGGGTAACGGAGCCTTTAATCACTGTTTTGTTTAATTGGGGACCTATAGAGGTCCGAATTGCGCCGTCGGCGCCAATAGGTTTCTAATTTTAGACGGATTTTGTTATGGGGAAATTTGGATTTAGGGCGGAAAATTCATGAACATGCATATTTCACCTACATGTGCACAAATTGCATCTGTAGTGACTCGTTCTTTCTCTCGCTTCTTATAGAGGCCCAAGTGAGCGTCGTCCACCGACGGGCGGAAACTTCCCAAGATTAGCTCGGAAGTAATAGGTGAGTAACTTAGTTGGTTTCTCAACCTTATGTGTTTATTAATTATATGCATTGATTGCTATGAGGAAGCAAGGATGGATATTTGTGATTGATTGATTTGATTGATTTGAACCATGGGTGTTCGAAATATTGGATTGTGATATTGAAGTACAAATGAGAATAAGTGCGTGAGAATGCATTAGTAAATTGGATTGTAAATGTGGTAGTGAAACGAAAGGTAAATGCATGGGAATGAAATACCAGACTAAAAGTCCGAGGACATTGGAAAATGATCAGAAATAGTAATTAATTGGAATTGGAAATAGAAATGCGATAATTGGAAATTGGAAAATGACATGTGCATTCATGCATAGTAAATGATCAGATAATGGCGGTTGCAGTGACCGTGTCGCCACCGATTTTAGAGCTTTAAGCTCAACGCATGAACCTCGTGTCTAACGTATTCGAGCCTCGGCTCGATGATCGAGGCTATGCCCAACGTTTGAGGGCTTTAAGCCCAATGTTTCGAGCCAATGGCTCAACGATATGAGCTCAAATGCACGGTCACAACAACGAAAAGAAAATGGAAGAGTCACATGCACATCGCATAAATGAATGTTTAATGTGAATTGTGTGAAAGGTTTATTGCCTTATCAAATGTGAAATTGAGTGCCTGTGATTTCTTGTTTATGATATATATACAATATTGAGTGATTGTGTGGATATGCATGAGTTGGGTGAACCATCGATGATGGTTTCTCACCGAGTTCGCAAACTCACCCAACATTGCATCTATTTTTCAGAAATGGAGAGTACCCGTTGGACACACGGAGTACGCCTCTACGCTAGCAAGACAAAGTATCGGGTCGGGATCAGTGTCGTCCGTATCTGCACTAGTGTATTCATTTGGTATTTAGTAGGCCCAATTGTTTACATGTAATTGTATCGAGTGACTGAGCACTAATGAGTGCTAATAATGATTGAAATTGTTTTATCAGTGAAATGGTTTTATCTTTGAAAGTGTTTTGTTATAATTGGGCCAAGTCAATGATTGTTTTGCGACTCTAATGTTTTGAAAGAAAAGAAAATGTCATACAATTTTGTTAATAAGGTAATGAATGTTCTAGACGCCACCCTCGCGGGTCACGGGCTCGGATATCACCATGGATATCGGGTTCGGGTCTCGTCGGGAGTGGGGTACTACATACCCAACAAGCCACCTTAGGTCAATCGGTAGGTATCGGTCATACCAATTGCATCATAGATATCCGACATTACTAAAATGACCTTGGGTTTATCCAACAAATCACCTTACATCAATCGGCAGGTATCAATCATACCACTTGATTCATAGATTCAACTATCGACTAGTGCTATCAACTCGTGATGTATGCACACTCATTGGGTTATCAACTCTTGATGTGTGTACATCTGATGTACACTACCCAATTTCGCCTCTGTCCACGTTGACCTTGAGTTTACTCAACAAATCAACGCTTCTAGTGAAAACCGACCCATTAATCCAAAAATCTTATTTTCATGGTTCGAACATATCCGTATAGAGCGAGCTTGGGTTTACCCAACAACCCAACTCTATAAGAACTCTGGTTCTCCCCATATTAATGGAAAGCGTTAGTTTTCATATGATGTGTGAGGGATTTTCAGGTCTCATCTTCTTCTTCTCCAAGCCGTAGGATTATAGTCACCATGACTATATGGTATGATTTAGGGTATTTCATCAATCACATTGAGTCTATACCTAAAATCATCCATCATCCCACCTATGCATGTTGTTATAGTCGACTGGTGCATGTTCTAGTCGACTGGTGCATGTGCCAGTCGACTGGAACTTGTGCTAGTCGACTATAGGTTATGCGTTCGGTCATTGGAACATGTTCGATCATTGGAATGGAAGTGCCAATCGACTGGAACATGTTCTAGTCGACTGGAATGGACGTGCCAGTCGACTGGAACATGTTCTAGTCGATTGGAATGGATGTGTCAGTCGACTGGAACATGTGCTAGTCGACTGGTTTTTGGCCTGCTATCTAATCGGCTAATTTCTCAATCCGTGTAGTTCAAATTCACAATACCAAGTGTAATATCCTTTATTATGATGTAACAATGAAACACTTTCATTGTTGCTTACCATATATAGTCAAACTATATATGAAAAACTTGAAATTAATGAATACACTCTTATTCATTTAGATTTCCAAATAATTTGAGAATATCAAATTATCATCCTAAGTATCTCTAGGTAGTCTACACTTTATCAAGACTATTTCAGCACCTGTCACAAAATTTGTGACGGCTAAAACAATCAAGATAAGGGAATATACTAACGAGACGCTAATGAGACACATTTGACATCCTAAATTGTTTGGAAATCTGATTTCAAGAAATTCATTTAGGCAAGCATACAACATAAATATAACACATTTTTAATCACATTAAAAATGATCCAAGGCATTGGAATTGAGAAATACACAATTTTCATTTCAAACAAAAGCAGACTCAAAGAATTTTCTCAAACCGCCAAGCTTTGTCTTTGCTTGAAAAACTCATTGAAACAATTTCAATAAATTATGAGAAAATTACAGAGGTTACAACATGTTCACAACATGTTCTATGAATTTTTCAGGAACAAAGCCAATGTAGAATCTGTGTTCCTCAACACGCTTATTCCCAATGACACACCATAAATTCTCAAATAAATAGTAAATCACCTTGAAAACAATTTTCCATTCTCATGACATTTATAAACATCTTAGAGACATGTTGGTGAAAGCAAATCCGAAAAAAATTCTACAATTTATTCTCGAATTTATAAGCATGCTGTTCATTGAATGTGCACAAAGACAAAGAACCGAACATTAGGGAATAAATTAGAAAAACCATATCAAATCACATTGATAAATTCCAAGCTTCCACAGACATATGCAACAACATCTTGTGAACATATCGGGAAGAAAATTTTGAAAACAATATTTCTACACTGAATTCAAATTCACACAATCAACATGCATCATCATCACAAGCAATAGGCAACTCCAACCTAGTCATGGTTTCTTCATTATATACGACACAAGTGGCTCGATACCATGTAGGAAAATCCCGTGTGAGCATCACATTCCCACGGTGCGGAAAACAAAATTTTATTCCGGGACCTTCCAAAGCCAGGATCCATGTGACTATATAACAAAGTCAAACCAAAACGATCAAGGAGACCGTCTCTAACGGTATCCACGCAGAGATCGGAGAACCTAACCGGGATAAACCCTTTGACCCAGAATAGCTAGAACAAAGTAAAGGCGCTAGATCTTACCTTTGTTACGGAGAGCTGGAAAATGATGGAGAAGAAGCTTGAAAGATGAAGATGATCGATGGAGAGCTTGAAAGATGAAAAACTCTTTTCCTTCTTCCTTGCTAAACCCACGAAGAACTCCTTCTTTTGTTAGGTTTAAAACTTGTTTTAAACCCTTTTATATCATCAACGAAAATCCTCATCTTTCCTCTTCATCATTTTGTCTTGTAGTCATTTAATTTCTTAATGACTAAGCAAAATAAAGGAAGCTTCTAAAGCTCCTTTCCTCCATCCACGTACACCATATATATATATATATATATATAAATTATTTAATTAATTAATCATATATATATATATGCATATAATTCTTGAAGCGGTCCATCGCCTGGGTCGATTCTACCGGTCCCATATGGAAAACCCCAAAACCCTTTTCAAGAATATCAATGTCGCGATCTCATCGGGACATATCTCGATCTCATCGGGATCCATTTAATTCGATTGCTCTCCATATATTGGATCTCTATCCAAAACTATTTTACAAATTCTCCGAGACACTCTTATCGTGTGACCCATTAGGTTCCGGTTATGTTGGCCACTTAGATTAACACTTAATCTGAGCAAGTCATGAAGCGGTATCTAGCAACACATCATGACCCCAATTGACCGGAAAGTAATTGGTTTGAAGAATGAAGCTATATTCATCATGGACCATATCACGAACCTTTCCATAGACAATTCTGTGCAATTAGTCCTTTCACCATGCTATACCCCACTTGGTTATGAGTATGGGCAATGTGTCAACTCTCACTAGACTGACTATGTCAAATCTAGTCCAAGTGATTTCAGTTCTTATCCTGGGACTCATTACTTAATACTTAATATGTCAATGAAGACACTCTTCATGACATATGTACTCTGATCAGAGATTTCCAAGTAATGACCCTGACAAGAGGCCATGGGTATCATCTTCTGCTATCACAGAAGTGGTGAATCCTTTATTGGCTACTCAATTACCTTTGAATACCTCAAGTTGTACCCAAGCATCACCCTATGAGCGACCTCTGTAAGGTAATAAGGAATGGAGTCAAAGCACAGAATCAGTATCCAAGATATCCTTGAGTACCTCAAGTCTAAGGATACTTGCACTATTGCTATGATGAGATTATCACTGACATTAGAATAGGACATCCATGTGATAATCTCATAGCAGGTCATCCAATGTACTTACTACCTCTAGTAAGCATCCACATCTCAACCCTAAATATCTCATATATACGGTTTACGAGATCCACCGCTGATCAAATCAAGGAGCTTGAGATGTGCTAGTCTATCCGGATTACCGATGTCCAGTCTCAGTAATCCTATGACTAGGGATAATTTAGATACTGACATAATTGCACATGATAAGAATCTCAGTAATATGATCACATCATAATTTTCTTCATGCTATGTCATATATCATAGACTTCATTAATTTTCTTATTGATCAATATCAGTTCATAAATAATGAACAACAACGCAATGAAATATGCCTTTCTTTATTTATTCATAAAGACTGTACACAAATTGGTACAAAATGCGCTAAAGGCGATTGCCTTCAGGGCACTACTCTAACAATTTATACTTAAGTGTCTTGCCAAAAGCACCCTTGAACATTCTAACATAACTCTTTCTTATCAAGAAGTGTTCTTTCTTATCTTAAGTTTCCAATGACACCAAAATCAATCCAATTGGTTTAGTGATTCGAAAGATACACTTCAACATTTTTGTACTGTTCTTGTCCAAGTCAATATACTTCTGCACAACTTCTATCCGAAATCTAAACATCTTAGAAACTGCATTAGATTTCAACTTCTTCATACCATTTGTAGCTCTATGTCTCTAATTTATCTTGAAACAATAATCATCTTATTTAGAGCTCTACTGATCTAGAAATCATCAAAATATTGAAGAATGTTTAGTAAAATATTCAATTCCTACTCTTCCAATCGATACCCTTAATTTAATACATCTCTTTCACATCAAAAACAAAATCTATTAACTTTCATCCAGGTGTAAAAAGAAAAGTGTTAGGAATCTAAGGGTTCAAGAATCACTTCATTTGGAGGTTAGACAAACAAATTATGGCCGAACGAAGCAAACAAGATTTGGTCCTCACTCATATTTAACTTGTCTCAGGACAAATGGCATAACTCTCACCAGAGATTTTAGATTAAGATCATCTTAGGATGATTTCAAAGATAACTTTTGTAACATCCCACCCCCTACTGGAAGGGTAAAATAGTAAATTTGGCATAGGATGAGATGGATCGGAATGACTTACGACTGTTCATGCATAATAGGATTGGTACACAGTATCATTTGTGCACATGAAAGTACTATACATGCATACATGACATTCTCGGTTTTTGTGCCTAAGGCAATTTTATGTGATTAACGTGGTTATTGGGCTTGAAAAATTATTCTGAGTGCGACATTGAGTGTTTTATATTTTAAGGGATTTTCAGGAATTTTTCTGGAATTTTCTGGAGAAAATTTTCGGACCGAAAAAAAATTGCCAGGTGGCGAACCGGTTGATTTTCGGTAGCGAAAATTGCTACCCAATGGCACTGTCATATTGGGTATATTATTCTGGAATTGAAATTAGGGTCATTGGACTATAATGGGTCAAATTGTAGTAGGATTTCTAAATCCTATCCATCATTTTGTTTTATTTCTATTTTGTCTTTTTCCCCATTTTTATGACAAGTGTCTTGATGACACTTCATCAACACATTAAAGACTTGTGATTCTCGAGTCTTCCAAATTGAACACATGAAAGATGAGTTTCTCTTTCTTATTTCCTTAGCCAACCAAAATCCCTTCCTCCTCTTTGGTCTCTCCATCGATTTTTCTCCATCTTCAAGTGTCTCTTCCTTCTTCTTGCTACTTACTTGCTTTTTCTTTATGCTTCCCTCATACTTGCAAGCTTAATCCTTGAGTGGATGATGATGTTGTGGGTGGAAAGTGAGAATTAGAAAGTAGAGAAAGTGGAGAAATTGGTGTAGTATTGAAGAGGGAAAACTTTGAGTTGGTAAGTTTTGTTTTAAGCTTTCATTTATGCATTTAATGAATAAATTGGTTGTTAGATGCATTGATTGGTATGTATTGGTCATTAATCATGGTTTATGATGATCTATTGGCTCAATTTTTGTGTGATTAGGATGCTTATGCAAGTGGAATTGGCATTAGAAGTGATAGGATTTTAGTTGAAGATAAAAGCTGGAAAATGGATTTTTGACCTACTGTACTGATTTGAGCATAACTAATTGTGTGGTTATGCAAATGAGTCGAAGTTTGTATCCACTTAAACTTTGGTTTGTTGACTACAATTTTGTGTGAAATAGGTGTTGTCTAATTTTAGCATTAAGAGGTTGAAATTTGGCATGGAAAGTTACTGTGAACGATGAATCAACCAATGATCTACTAGTTTTGATGATTTTCTAGATTAATTGAGAAGGAATTAGGGAAAATGGTCTTCATAAAAGTTGAAGCCTATATTGTTAGCTTTCCATTGCCACTGATTTTTCAATTTTTCGATATGTACGTTGGGAGTTATGAACTGTTAACTATTGACTGATTTTCTACACTTTGGTGAAATCTAACCTAAGTGTCGGTTTTGTGAGCATTTTGATTGGAAGCAATTTTAGTAATTTCTGTGAAGGTAATTAGCTTGAGTGATATTCTAAAGAGTTCTATAGGAAACATTTATCTTGAAAATGGTATATAGCATGTAAGTTTTGGAGATCCGATTTGGGAGTTATGAGTTTTCAAAACCTGAACCTGCATAAAGGTGTTAACTGCTGATCATGGCAGAAATTTGCATAACAGTTTTGAATTGATTAGAGATGGAATTGGCTATTAAGCTCTTCATGAAACTTGAATTATGTGGTTTTATCTTTCCAATGATATAAGGTAGTGATTTGTTTGACTTGTGTACAGGGAGTTATGCTTGATAGAACATTATTGTCCAGATTGGGTGATTTCTGGGGCAGCATCATTGATTGAATTATTTAACCTAGTTAACAATTGAATTTGATTTTTGGTTGTTCATGAAAGTTGTTGATAACATTGGGATATTTCTGAGCATATTTATTGTGTAATTTTTGACTAAGGAACTGGAAAGTTACGGATTTTATAAGCTGTTGCACTGTTTTGACAAATGTTGCACTGTTTTGAGAGGCATTGTGAGGGCAGTAACTTTGATTGCATTTTTGACATCCTTAGAGGTGAAATTGGCTTTTGTGTCCTTCATAAAACTTGTAGAACTCTCTTTCCTCTATGAAATAGATACCAAGTTTGCTCAATTTGGAATTCGGAGTAGGGAGTTATGCCCTGTGTAAGTTGGCATGTCGGAGGAAAGGGTTTCAGATTTGTCATTTTTATAAGACTAGTCGACTACAACATGCACTAGTCGACTAGGATTCTTAGACCAGTCGACTACAACCTACACTAGTCGACTGGGACATGTATTTTCCTGCACTAGTCGACTATAACCTCTGACTAGTCGACTAGGATTGGTATTTTTCCTTCTTTTGCTCATAACTTTTCCGTCCGACATCCGATTGACCTGATTCTTGAGGCATTGGATTCGTGAAACATTGAATTTCATTTCATGAAAAATTGGGAATTTTTGAGACGAAAAATTTATGTGGGTCCGGTTTATTTTTTTCTAGTCACTGTTTTATTTAATTGGGGACCTATAGAGGTCCGAATTGCGCACCGTCAGTGCCATTAGATTTCTAATTTTTAGACGGATTTTTCTGAGTGAAAAAAAAGGGATTAGGGCCGGGAATATCATGAACATGCATTGTGCACCTTCTAAGTGTTACATGTGTATTCTGAAATAGTTCTGATTGAACAATTGATAATGTTTATATATTATCACTGTTATAGAGTCACACTTGGAGAGTCGGTCCACCGACGTCACTGAGACTTCCAGATTTTGGCTCGGAAGTATAGGTGAGTAACCTAGTTGGTTCCTCAACCTTTATGTGTTAATATTACACGCTTATGTCATGTTGAGATAATGGAGGGTTTATGTGTTTGATTTGATTGATTTCGGACCACAGGCGTCCGAATTATTGGAATATGATATTGAAGTGCTATTTGTGTGTACTGTTTGTAAATGCTTCAATGAAATTATTGTGAAAATGTTTATGACTGAATACCGGACTAAAGGTCCGAAGTAATGGGAAATGGGACACTGACTGTAAAATGTAAATTGGGACATGTGCGTTCATGCATAAAGGCATGATCAGATAATGGCAGTTGTGACCGGAGCAGCCAACGTATTTTAGAGCTTTAATCTCAACGCATCAGGGCTTCAAGCCCAACATATTACAGAGCCACTGGCTCACCGTATCAGGGCATATCACGCCCAACGTATTCAGAGCCACAGGCTCAACGCAATGTGCCCATCACTGGGACAGTTCAGGCGCACGGTCACAACAATAAAATGGAAATGGAAAGTGTCACATGTGCATTGCATATATGAATGAGTAAATGTGAATGGTGTTAAAGCAAAATGCCTATAATTGTGAAATGCCAGTGCATGTGATATTTCTGAAAGGGATAAATTTGTGATATGCTGTGAATTGTGTGAATATGCATGAGTTGAGTGAACCATAAATGATAGTTTCTCACTGAGTTCTCAAAACTCACCCAAAAATTGCATCTATTTTTTAGATCTTGAAGAATACCCCCATTGACACGGGAGTATGTCTACTGTAGACAAGTGAAGGATAGAGGTCGGGATCGGTTAGGTATCGCACTAATGTCACATAATTGTATTCGAACTTTCATCAAGGATGCTTGTATCGTAATGAGCCCAATTTAGTTATGGCTCTTTGTACATTAAATGATTGTAACTTATTCTTTGAATGAATGTAATAAGCTGAAATTGTGTATTTACGATTGTGGGCTCAGATTATTACTGTCTTTTCCACGCGAATGAAAAAAAAATTGTATACTGAGTTTTGACCGACTGATGTATCGCCACCCTCGTGGGCACGAACTCGGATATTGCCAACGATATCGGGTTCGGGTCACGCGGGAGTGGGGTGTTACATTAGGTGGTATCGAGCCAACAATACGAATGTATCTGGGCGCGATTTGAAACATAGGTCAAGTTGCATGCATTTGAGTCGTGTCGTTGCAGATCGTGGTAATCGATCCCTAGTGCGAGTTGCACGAGGATAAACCTACATGTGCATATGTGTTAAGTGATTAGGAGAGAAAAATGAGGTTTGTATTAGAATGTGAAACCAGGGAAAGTATATGGGTAATTAGGAAGGGAAAAGGAAAATGAATAATGAGATGTATGTTATCTTGTGATTATAAACCCTCGAAATTGGTATCGATATAATTATGTTGGCATGGGTTAATTGAGGAAAGAAACGATATCAAAAGGAATCGGGGATTTAGAGTGGCAATATTACGGTTGAAAGAAAGCGAACATTTCTGACATGGAGATCCACTTTGAATATGAGAAACACATTGGTTAAAGTATGCCTAAGTGTGAGTAAAAGTTCGAGATGATTAGGGAATTAGAGTTGTGACTCAGTATATTCAGCGAAATGGGGATAATTGGAACCGAGTAAAAGTATATGGTCCGATCGGGCAAATAGGGATTCACTACGTTTGTGTTAGTGGATATCATAGATGAGGATGATAGCGAGATTGGAATGAGATCAATATAGATGAACTGAAGTGGACTCGTGGCGCGTAGTAGGGACCAAAATGGTTATGTGAATACTTGTAAATCAAGTATAAAGGATATTCGGAGAAAAGAAAGACTGGAAATTTTCTTTGCTAGTGCATCGGAAAATTCTGGATTGGTTGAATATAGGTATAGGAAACGGAAATGGTAAATGGATGGATAAATAGAGAGAGATACAACGTATTTGTATTAATGATTTTGTCGTGTTTTGGGCGATGTGCTCCCGAATGTCCTATCAATGTGAATACCCTATCGTGGATTGTTTGAGGAAAATAAAGAGAGACGTAGCAATAATGCGATGACATTGTATAAGCCAAGTGGATATGACCTTAAAAGGTCAAGCTAATACATGAATGATATGGGCATGAAACCAAAAAAAAAATCGAAAAAAATGAAACAATGAAAGTGATATATGAAAAAAAGTTGTCGTATTTAAGTTGATTTACCGTTGGGAATATCTATTGGACAATAAAGTTGATCATGATTAATGAAGCATTATGTGAAAGATATATGGAAATCATAGAGGATGATCGGTGAATGATTAGAGTGGCTATAAGTGTAAAGTTCATAAAGGGTTAAAGTAAGACATAAGATGACTGAATGTACCTTTATGAGAGGAAATGAAAAAAACAAGTATATATTATGGCATCAGTCCTCTATTTGAGGATTAGCATAAACGGAAAGGAGTTTTATGGAAGTCTGAATTGTATAGGTTACTAATTGGCTCCCGGATAAGATGAAATAAGTTCTGGTGAGGTGTAAATTACGGAATAAGAGTTAAAGAAAGTGTTTATGTGACTGTCACGTGGAACCTTAGTGCAAAGACTGTTCTGATCTTTAAATTATGGAATAAAATTGTTCTGATTAAGATAGTGCGTATAGTTGAGAGTGATATCCCTAATTGGTTGATGAGACTTTTGTGAATCGTATAATGATAGTAGCAAGACTAGTGGTCAAACGAAAAGAAGGACGGACGAAATCAAAAGTGAAAATTGAGTCATATCTCAAGAGGAGATTTAGACATAACAAGTGAAATACACGACTGGGGTTATCTGTATTGTGTGTACGAAAATGTAAAGTATCCAACTACGTAAGTGGAATTTATGGAAGTCCAAGTACGGATGACTAGGTATTGGCATATGTTGATGTGAATGACAGGAAATAAATTGAAAAGAGAAAATGAGTAGAGACAAGAAGTCCTAAAGGGAAACTGACAATGACGTGATGTAGTGATACCTTCATAAAGGGAATTGCAAATACACTACTTGTGGACTCAGTGAAAAAGCTGAATGACGTATGGTAAAGTCAACAAGACCCTAATAGGGAATTATGTGAGGTAAGCAAATGGTAGTGACTATGTTTATAGACGAAATGTGTTTGAAAGTGTTGAACAGTGAAAAGTAAAAAGAATTCTATGAACAATTGAGGAATTTGATACTGAGGATAGGCATGCCCTTGGAGAGTGGGCAGTGTGTGATGAACTGAGATAATATGTTACAATGGTATAAGATAAATTGAGCTGACTTTGATAAATGGTATTGGAGACTTTAGATTCCTATAAGGATACATTGTGTTAATTTGAGGAAAATGATGGGCATAAATGATTACTATACAGAGCAATTACGAAATGAGCAGACAATTACATGACTAAACTCAAATAGTGAACAGATAATGCTGCAATGAACAGATCAATTATAGATATTGGGATTTTCGAAGAATGTTAAGTAGATTATGGGTAATTGTGAAGTGTTACTGGAAAAATTGAAGTTGTAGATCTAGTGATACTGGATATAGGTAAGAAAGGTTAAGAGTGCAGGAGTTAAAGTAGTGAGTCCTATGATGAGTCTGAATGTGCGATTGAAATCGAAAAAAAAAACAATATTGCATGCTTCAAGAAGAAGTATATGTGCCCGACAAAGTGCTAGAACAAGAAAGTGAGCGATTGAAGCTAGACATTCTAGTAAGTATATGCGAAAAGTGAAATTGAATAACTATGAGTATAGAACGAAGTGGTTGTAGATTCAAGTGCGTAGAGGTTTGAATGTTCAATAGGAAAAGAGCTTTAGTAGTTGGACTATAGAGGACTATAACCTCATGACATAATTTTGACTGAATGATTATAGAACTAATGGTGAGCACAAGATGCAATTGTACACGCTTGTATTAAAAAAAATGCCTAATAAGAGGCAAAGACCAACAGTCAGTCGAGATGTTTGTAATGAGTGAAACAAAGGAAAGGGCTTAGGAAAACTGCATGGGTTAGCTGAAATGGATCAGGATCGCACAAATGAAAAATTAAATACATATAAAACGTTGGCGTGTCAAAAGAACACTGAATTTGGACTAAGAGTCAATGTAATATGAGGGGTAAATGCGTTAAATGGATTATCACCGGTTATAGTGAAAAATAGAGATAAGTGCCACTGTGTCAGTACTAAAGGATAGAGAAGTGTCACAGACGAGGGAAACTATTTTATTGGAAGTATCATAGTGATAAAGTATACCCAGAATTGGCAAAAAGGGTTACTAATGAAGTTATTAGAATAAGTCTATATATATTGAGAAAAAGGTATTTGATGGATAAAACGTAATGAGTGAGCGGATTCGGAAATAATGAACTGAGTCATAGCATCGGAACCAAAAAAAGTGGTTGCTCTAGAAATGACAAGTGCGATAGTTAAGATTGTGAGATCGCCAACTGACAACCTTATTGAGTTCGTCTCCTGTGATGAGTGATAATGAGTTAGCTAAATAAGTGACTGAATAACTGACTGAGTGTGGTTACTGTGACCTTTCGGAAAATGAATCATTGAGTGGAAAAGTGTATGGGACATGTAGGGTCATTTGATAACTGTCATAGTGAACCGTTGACTGAGGATTTCGAGGACGAAATTTTTATAAGGAGGGGAGAATTGTAACATCCCACCCCCTACTGGAAGGGTAAAATAGTAAATTTGGCATAGGATGAGATGGATCGGAATGACTTAGGACTGTTTATGCATAATAGGATTGGTACACAGTATCATTTATGCACATGAAAGTACTATACATGCATACATGACATTCCCGGTTTTTGTGCCTAAGGCAATTTTATGTGATTAACGTGGTTATTGGGCTTGAAAAATTATTCTGAGTGCGACATTGAGTGTTTTATATTTTAAGGGATTTTCAGGAATTTTTTTGGAATTTTCCGGAGAAAATATTTGGACCGGAAAAAAATCGCCAAATGACGAATCGGTCGATTTTCAGTAGCGAAAATTGCTACCCAATGGCACTGCCATATTGGGTATATTATTCTGGAATTAAAATTAGGGTCATTGGACTATAATGGGTTAAATTGTAGTAGGATTTCTAAATCCTATCCATCATTTTGTTTTATTTCTATTTTGTCTTTTTCCCCATTTTTATGACAAGTGTCTTGATGACACTTCATCAACACATTAAAGACTTGTGATTCTCGAGTCTTCCAAATTGAACACATGAAAGATGAGTTTCTCTGTAACATCCCATCTCCGATGGGAAGGATATTTTAGTAAATTGGGACGGGGACGGGTTAGGAGTATTAAATTATAACTCGGCATGAACATATGTCATGCAGCCTCTATAAATGGTGAGTTTTGCACGGCACATAGTCATACATGCATTCATGACATTTCCCGGCCTAAGTGTCTACTTATGATCTTTTGTGAAATTGGTGTGATAATGGGATTTAAAAAAAATATTTGGAGTGTGCCATAGAGTGTTTTACATTTTTAGGGATTTATGGGAATTTTTCTGGAATTATTCGGAGAAGATTCCCGGACCGGCAAAATCGCCGGTAAATGGTCTAAAAGTGTTTTTGTTGTAGAAAGTGTGATTTTCGTGTTTGAAAAATTATTTGGAGTGGACTATCTTATGTTTTACAATTTTGGGCAATTTAGGTAATTTTCAAAAAATGATTCGAGGAAATTCGGACGAAAAAAATCGCCAATTAGCGAACGGTTGATTTTCGGTATCGAAAATTTTTATCCAATGGCACTATAATATTGGATACATTATTTTGGGATTGAAATTAGGGTCATTGGAGTTGATTGGGGTAAATTTTTGATCTGAATTATAAAAAATGAATATGTTGACTTTTCTTTGAAAATATGCACCAACCAAAACTTGCCAACATCTCCTTCATTTAATGCCTCCTTATCATGTTTCTTGGTATTGCCTATGCCCTCTCTCGGTGATGACTTAAAGAATGAAGGAATGAGATAAAAAGTGGCTTGTTTATGTCTCATCCACCGAAATCTTCTTCTCTTCCCCTTCATCGACTTTTTCTCCATTTTTCTTAGCTTAAATGGCTACTTTCCTCCAACCTTTCATGCTTACAAGCTTGTACTTTGCTATGATGATCACCATGCTTTGGATGGAAAAGAAGTAAAGAAGTAAAGTAGTTGGTAAATTAAAGACTTAATGAGGTGGAGTTGAAGCTTTGGGTAAGATGATTTTATTTATGGTTTTAGCTTGATTGTAATTGCATGTTGATGATGAATTGTGCAGAGGAATTGAGGAATTATTGCTGCCAACTTTTGTGTAAGAATATAGATAAATATTGTGTTGAGTTTGTGGCTGAATTGGAGGTGTAAATGAATGTATATTAATGTAGGTAAAGTGATAGAATGGAAGAGGATGAGGTATAGGTGAAATCTGGAAATTTTGGTGTTGAGCCTATTGTACTGTTTTGATCATAACTAATGGTATAGGTGAGTAAATGAGGTGAACTTTGTGCCCAATGAAACTTTCATATGTTAGCTACATTTTGTGTGAAATAGGTGTTGTCAAATTGTAACTCTAATAGGTTGAAATTTGGCATGGAAAGTTACTGTTTTATTGCCTGTGAACAGTACCCGAAACCATAACCTATGCGCTTTACTGATTTTTATAAATAAATTGAGATGGAATTAGGAGAATGGTCTTCATGGAAGTTGTAGAATATGTAGTTAGCTTTCCATTGCCACTGATATTGCTAATTTTAGAGGTGTATATTGAGAGATATGAACTGTTTACTATGGACTGGTTTTGGGCATGTTGATGAAACCTAGTCAAAGTGTTGATTTGTGAGCTTTCTGCTTGGGAGCAATTTTAGCACTTTTTGGACTGAATTGGTGTGAGTGATCTTCTGCAAAGTTGAAGAGGAAGAAATTATCTTGAAAATGAGATATGGCATATAAATTTTAGAGGTCAGAGTTGGGAGTTATGATTTTGCAAAAACTGATCCTGCATTAGGTTAGGAATTGCTGATCATGGCAGTAACTTGCATGACAGTTTTGAAATGGTTAGAAATTAAATTGGAAATTGAGTTCTTCATGAAAATTGAAGTTTGAGGATTTATCTTTTCAGGGATATAAAGTTCAGATTTTCTGACTTGTGTACAGGGAGTTATGCTTGTTATAAGTTTACTGCTCAAATTGAATGATTTCAGGGACAGCAACATTGAGTGAATTAATTGACTTGTGTAGCAATGGAATTTGATTTTGGGTTGTTCATGAAAGTTGTAGATGACATTGTGAACTTATTGAGCATATTTATGTGGTAATTTTGGCTGAAGAATTTGAGAGTTATGGAAATTTCAATGTACTGTTCTGTTTTAATGGGATTTGAGTAGGCAGTAGCTTTGAAGGATTTTGACACCCTTAGGGGTGAAATTGATTTTATGGTCTTCTTGAGAATTGTAGAGGTTTCATGATCTTTCCAACAAGCTATGGTTTGTAATTTTCTGAATTGTGTGCAATGCATTATGGGTGTTGAAAATTGGATTGGAAATTGAAAAAAAGGGGGAAATGGGATCACGCTTGGGTCACTAGAAGGCGACAGCGTCGCCTAGTGATGAGGCGACAACAAGGCAGCGTCGCTAGGCGACAGCATTAAGCCTAACGACGAGCTGAATGACTCAGCCCGCTGGGCGAGACGTCGCCTCAATGAGCTGAGTCTTTGTTTTTTTATTATTTTATTATTTTATTTATTAATTGATAATTTGGGATTTCATGCTTCTTTTGTCAATTTCTTTTCCGTCCGGCGTCCGATTGACCTGATTCTTGAGGCATCGGATTCGTTGAATATTTAATTTCATTTTGTGAAAAATTGGGAATTTTGGACGGAAATTGACGGGGCCCGGTAGCGGAGCCTTTAATCATCGCTTTGTTTAATTGGGGACCTATAGAGGTCCGAATTGCATGCCGTCGGCGCCAATAGGTTTCTAATTTTAGACGGATTTTATTATGGGGAAATTTGGATTTAGGGCGGAAAATTCATGAACATGCATATTTCACCTACATGTACAAATTGCATCTGTAGTGACTCGTTTTCTTTCTCTGTTTCTTATAGAGGCTAAGTGGGCGTCGTCGGGGCCGACGGGTGGAAACTTCCGGCATTAGCTCGAAGTAATAGGTGAGTAACCTAGTTGGTTTCTCAACCTTATGTGTTTATTAATGATATGCATTGATTGCCATGAGGATGCGAGGATGGATATATGTAATTGATTGTTTTGATTGATTTGGACCATGGGTGTTGAAATATTGGATTATGATATTGAAGTGCAAATGAAAATAAGTGCGTGAGAATGCATTAGTAAATTGGATTGTAAATGTGATACATTAGTAAATTGGATTGTAAATGTGATAGTGAAATGAAAGGTAAAAGCATGGGAATGAAATCTGGGATGAAAGTCAGAGGACATTAGAAAATGATCGGAAATAGTAATTAATTGGAATTGGAAATAGAAATCGATAATTGGATATTGGAAAATGACATGTGCATTCATGCATAGTAAATGATCGGATAATGGCGGTTGTGACCGGTGTCGCCACCGATTTGAGCTTTAAGCTCAACGCACGAGGCCTCGTGCTAACGTATTCGAGCCTCGCTTTCGATGATCGAGGCTATACCCAACGTTTGAGGCTTTAAGCCCAATGTTTGAGCCAATGGCTCAACGTATATGAGCTCGGTATACGGTCACAACAACGAAAGAAAATGAAAGAGTCACATACACACTTGCATAAATGAATGTTTATTGTGAATTGTGTGAAAGGCTTATTGCCTTATAAAATGTGAAATTGAGTGCTGTGATTTCTTGTTTATGATATATATACAGTATAGTGTGATTGTGTGGATATGCATGAGTTGGGTGAACCATCGATGATGGTTTCTCACTGAGTTCGCAAACTCACCCAACATTGCATCTATTTTTCAGGAAATGGAGAGTACCCCGTTGGACACACGGGAGTACGTCTACTGCTAGCAAGATAGAATATCGGGTCGGGATCAGTGTCGTCTGTATCTGCATTAGTGTATTAATTTGGTATTTAGTAGGCCCAATTGTTTACATGTAATTGTATAGCGTGATTGAGCACTAATGAGTGCTAATAATGATTGAAATTGTTTTATTAGTGAAATGGTATAATCTTTGAAAGTGTTTTGTTATAATTGGGCCAAGTCAATGATTGCTTTGCGCACTCTACTGTTTTTGAAAGAAAAAGATAATGTCATGCGCTTTCTAATGTTTTTGAAAAAAAATGTCATACGATTTTTGTTAATAAGGTAAAGAATGTTCTAATCGCCACCCTCATGGTCACGGGCTCGGATATCACCATGGATATCGGGTTCGGTCTCGTCGGGAGTGGGTGCTACATTAATGATATCGAGCCCGAAGTACAATCTTACATGGGCTTCTGAAAAAAAATGGGTGTGTCTAGTTATGCGCATTTAAGATGTGTCACGGCGAGATAGTGACAAGCGATCCCCGATGTAAATATATGAGTCGTATGTATAAATATGTCCCGGTCGTTTAAGCGGTTAGAAAAAGTGAGAAAAGGATAATGTGTTAGAGTGTGATAAAAGGAAGAAATGGATATTGCAAAATAGGAAAAAGTGTATGGTTCGATCGAATGATTTAAAATTTAGTGTCTTTGGTATTGATGGGTATATTGTGAAGTACAATATTGGAGTTAGATTGGGTATATCCTTGAATATGAATTTGAATAAAGATTATAGTTGGGAATGAATAGAAAATAGAAAAAAATAAGGATTGGTGATTTGGAGTCAAAGTATATTAAGGGCAAAATCAAGAATGATTTCACATCTGTGATCTTGATTTGAGTGTGGAAATATATGGGTATAATGCCATAATGAAAAAATTGAAATGTCAGATAATGAAATTGATAGATGAAAAAGTTGTTCGGGTTTAATTGATGCACTAAGTAAATGCACACCGCTATGGGAGCCTATGGTAAGTGAAAATGTTCAGTTACAATTGCTGAGTTAATGGATAATTGCTAGCCAGAATTCTTGTAAAATAATAATAATTCTTTATGAGTTAGAATAAGAAACGAAAGTGCTTATACTGATCAGTTGTATAGGAATAGAGATTGTATATGATCCTCACGAGCGAGGACGGGTGTAAACAGGAAGGTTGCTGAGTAAGTGTCTATCTGATAGTGGGATTACTATCACGGGTGAAATGATTAAGCATAAATGAATAATTTGTGTGATTATGATATAGGAAGAAATCGGTGGCCTATTACGTAAGCTCCGATTATAATGCCGGTAGCTCAAGTTCAAAATGAGTGAGAGTAAGACATGAGAATGCGATCAATTGAGAAAGAAGTGAGGCAGATTAACGATGTTAGCATCAGTAATGAGCTTGAGGAAATAAAATGAGGGACTTGAATATAGTAAGGTCCCCATGATCGAAATTGGTACCAAAAAGAATGGTTATCGAGAATTAAATGCAATTAAGGTGTTTTTAGCAGTATGGGCTATTAACGGGCAAATTGATGGGAATATAGAGATATATTGTCAGATAAGATGTGATGATTATGGTGATGTATGGCGAGATAATAGAGGAAAAGAAATTGTTTAAGTGCTCTTCAGAGATTTATCTTCGTGATGTATCAAGAGTAATGATGTGTATTACATCCGGCAAATGACTCTAGCGTAAGAGCTAAACTAAGTTCTTGAAAAAAAGGGTACATTATGTTAATGAGATGGTTACGATTATGTAAGAAAGTCTGCATATTAAGGCAATATTTATTTGTGAATTTGATAAAAAAAAATTGTGTATATTTTGTGTAATTATGTTTTGAAAGCACGAGGTCGATATAACGATTGTTTATTCAAGTCAGTGAGTGATCTATCGTGAATAAATTAAGTTATGTGTGGAGAAATGAAGGTAAGGAACATGTGCAGAATATGTTATGATGAGACAAATTATACGAAAATTGTTCCTCATTGGAGACGTTCGATAATTAAAAAGTTACATGAATCAACTATGGGTACGGAAAAGGAACATGTCTCAATTGTGTTGCAGTGGATAATAGATATAAGCATAAGAAATAGATACATTGGTATAGGTGAGGAGATTGGTTATCATGCAAGTTTCATAAGAGTGAAATAAGGGATGAATGAGTATGCGAACATGGGATATTGGGAGAATTAATTAAGATATAGGTATTGATAAAATGTGAAAGTTCAAAAGATATGTGTATGCGAATTTGGAATTAATGAGAACTAATGGAATCTGGATGCGTTCATAAATTGTTAAAGATTTTCTAGTTTTAGCAAATCGGCGAGAATAATTGAGGAAAACATGTGAATGTTAGGACTAATGATCATAAAGGAGACATGTGAAGAATTTACTATCTAGATTGAAGTGTTCCAGTAAAGGTTCTAATGTGATTTATGGAAATTGGATAAAGTGATGTTATGCACTTTGGGACAAATATGATTCCATGGGCGGTATTATGATTGATGATTTGAAATTTGTTATATTGAGTGTGGCCTAAAAGCTTGGAGACATAAATCGTACAGAAATAGTTTGGAGATGTCTATGAATATGCAAATCGATAACTATTGAGTTATGTCGTGCAGTTGAATGATGTAAAAAGGATTCAGTGGTTGATTACTCCAAACTAAGCTAATGGTGCAATTTAAGGAATTAAAAAAAAAAATTCAATTGCAGAAAAAAATCAAAGGTTGGGCAATAAAGTGATCAAATTTGGTGTATTATTAACGTGGTAATAGTCGAGCCCGACAAAAGGGCAAAAGAAAGTATTATTAGCTATGAGAATTTCAAAGGTGGTGTGCATCAAAGCGGATTGGCAAAACCAAGTGAGGATGTAGAAATTGTAAACCGTATCAAAGAACTGTTGAGGAAAGTGATAGGTATAGTTCAATTAAGAAATATGGGTGATATTCATTACGGGGCTATTGAGTGAAAACGTAAGGAATGATCGAAGCTTTATGTTTTAGCAAGGCGTATTGAAAGAGTAATTGAAAGGTTAGAATGGGAAATCAAATGATCATAAGTAAATGGTTCGAGAAAGCATAAGAAATAATCGAGCGTTATGTTCTAGTAAAAGTATTGTGGAAAAGCAATTGATGGTATAGTCTATCAAAGTGAGCGATGACATGTGTGATTAACCAACGGTATTTTGGATTGATGTATAGTCTGAAAGGGATTATGGCATGACAATCATTATATTGGTGTCACCATCGAAAAGTGTATCTGGGTCTTTATTATGTGATCGAGCAATAAAGGGATAGGTTCAATAATTTACGATGGTGACATTAAATTGAATTGATTCACACCGAGGTTATAAATCTCATGAGATTTGTGTTTTGATAATAACGGATTACGATAAGCGATAAATGAAATAGATGGAAATAAAGGTGTAGTTAAGAAAAATTGAATTAGTGAGGTGGCCTCCATACGATTGTGGTGTGAATAGAACTATGGATTGACAAGTTAGGCTAAAACTTAAAAGATGATTGGATTCACAAAGTGTTTCATAGATATTGTTGGATCGATATATATGTTATTGAGATTGAAAGTGGCGGTTATGCGTAATCATGGAAAGAAGTTTGAGATTGTTTTGATCTCTGTTCATTGAGAATTTGGTCGGTGTAGTGAAATCGATTGGAAAACATAGGGTGTTAATCGAAAGACTCCCTACCTTCGATAAATCGTATATGAAATTTCGAGGGCGAAATTTTTATTAGGAGGAGAATTGTAACATCCATCTCCGATGGGAAGGATATTTTAGTAAATTGGGACGGGGACGGGTTAGGAGTATTAAATTATAACTTCGGCATGAACATATGTCATGCAGCCTCTATAAATGGTGAGTTTTGCACAGACACGTAGTCATACATGCATTCATGACATTTCCGGCCTAAGTGTCTACTTATGATCTTTGTGAAATTGGTGTGATAATGGGATTTAAAAAATATTTGGAGTGTGCCATAGAGTGTTTTACATTTTAGGGATTTATGGAATTTTCTGGAATTATTGGAGAAGATTCCGGACCAAGCAAAATCGTAGGTAAATGACCTAAAAGTGTTTTGTTGTAGAAAGTGTGATTTTCGTGTTTGAAAAATTATTTGGAGTGGACTATCTTATGTTTTACAATTTTGGGCAATTTAGGTAATTTTCAAAAAAATGATTCGAGGAAATTCGGACCGAAAAAAATCGCCAATTAGCGAACAGGTTGATTTTCGGTATCGAAAATTTTATCAATGGCACTATAATATTGGATACATTATTTTGGGATTGAAATTAGGGTCATTGGAGTTGATTGGGGTAAATTTTTGATCTGAATTATAAAAAATGAATATGTTGACTTTTCTTTGAAAATATGCACCAACCAAAACTTGCCAACATCTCCTTCATTTAATGCCTCCTTATCATGTTTCTTGGTATTGCCTATGCCCTCTCTCGGTGATGACTTAAAGAATGAAGGAATGAGATAAAAAGTGGCTTGTTTATGTCTCATCCACCGAAATCTTCTTCTCTTCCCCTTCATCGACTTTTTCTCCATTTTTCTTAGCTTAAATGGCTACTTTCCTCCAACCTTTCATGCTTACAAGCTTGTACTTTGCTATGATGATCACCATGCTTTGGATGGAAAAAGTAAAAAGTAAAGTAGTTGGTAAATTAAAGACTTAATGAGGTGGAGTTGAAGCTTTGGGTAAGATGATTTTATTTATGGTTTTAAGCTTGATTGTAATTGCATGTTGATGATGAATTGTGCATAGGAATTGAGGAATTATTGCTGCCAACTTTGTGTAAGAATATAGATAAATATTGTGTTGAGTTTGTGGCTGAATTGGAGGTGTAAATGAATGTATATTAATGTAGGTAAAGTGATAGAATGGAAGAGGATGAGGTATAGGTGAAATCTGGAAATTTTGGTGTTGAGCCTATTGTACTGTTTTGATCATAACTAATGGTATAGGTGAGTAAATGAGGTGAACTTTGTGCCCAATGAAACTTTCATATGTTAGCTACATTTTGTGTGAAATAGGTGTTGTCAAATTGTAACTCTAATAGGTTGAAATTTGGCATGGAAAGTTACTGTTTTATTGCCTGTGAACAGTACCCGAAACCATAACCTATGCGCTTTACTGATTTTTATAAATAAATTGAGATGGAATTAGGGAGAATGGTCTTCATGGAAGTTGTAGAATATGTAGTTAGCTTTCCATTGCCACTGATATTGCTAATTTTAGAGGTGTATATTGAGAGATATGAACTGTTTACTATGGACTGGTTTTGGGCATGTTGATGAAACCTAGTCAAAGTGTTGATTTTGTGAGCTTTCTGCTTGGGAGCAATTTTAGCACTTTTTTTGGACTGAATTGGTGTGAGTGATCTTCTGCAAAGTTGAAGAGGAAGAAATTATCTTGAAAATGAGATATGGCATATAAATTTTAGAGGTCAGAGTTGGGAGTTATGATTTTGCAAAAACTGATCCTGCATTAGGTTAGGAATTGCTGATCATGGCAGTAACTTGCATGACAGTTTTGAAATGGTTAGAAATTAAATTGGAAATTGAGTTCTTCATGAAAATTGAAGTTTGAGGATTTATCTTTTCAGGGATATAAAGTTCAGATTTTTCTGACTTGTGTACAGGAGTTATGCTTGTTATAAGTTTACTGCTCAAATTGAATGATTTCAGGGACAGCAACATTGAGTGAATTAATTGACTTGTGTAGCAATGGAATTTGATTTTGGGTTGTTCATGAAAGTTGTAGATGACATTGTGAACTTATTGAGCATATTTATGTGGTAATTTTGGCTGAAGAATTTGAGAGTTATGGAAATTTCAATGTACTGTTCTGTTTTAATGGGATTTGAGTAGGCAGTAGCTTTGAAGGATTTTGACACCCTTAGGGGTGAAATTGATTTTATGGTCTTCTTGAGAATTGTAGAGGTTTCATGATCTTTCCAACAAGCTATGGTTTGTAATTTTCTGAATTGTGTGCAATGCATTATGGGTGTTGAAAAATTGGATTGAAAATTGAAAAAAAAGGGGAAATGGGATCACGCCTTCCTTTAGAGGATGACAGCGTCGCCTAGTGATTGACGATTAACAAAGGCAGCGTCGCTAGAGGCGACAGCGTCCGCCTATGACGAGCTGAATGACTCAGCCCGCTGGGCGAGACGTCGCCTCAGCGAGGCTGAGTCTTTGTTTTTTAATTATTATTTTATTATTTTATTTATTAATTGATAATTTGGGATTTCATGCTTCTTTTGTCAATTTCTTTTCCGTCCGACGTCCGATTGACCTGATTCTTGAGGCATCGGATTCGTTGAATATTTAATTTCATTTTGTGAAAAATTGGGAATTTTTGGACGGGAAATTGACGGGGCCCCGGGTAGCGGAGCCTTTAATCACTATTTTGTTTAATTGGGGACCTATAGAGGTCCGAATTGCAACCGTCGGCGCCATAGGTTTCTAATTTTAGGCGGATTTTATTATGGGAAATTTGGATTTAGGGCGGAAAATTCATGAACATGCATATTTCACCTACATGTGCACAAATTGCATCTGTAGTGACTCGTTTTCTTTCTCTGTTTCTTATAAAGGCCTAAGTGGGCGTCGTCGGACCGACGGGTGGAAACTTCCGGCATTAGCTCGGAAGTAATAGGTGAGTAACCTAGTTGGTTTCTCAACCTTATGTGTTTATTAATGATATGCATTGATTGCCGTGAGGATGCTGAGATGGATATATGTAATTGATTGTTTTGATTGATTTGGACCATGGGTGTTGAAATATTGGATTATGATATTGAAGTGCAAATGAAAATAAGTGCGTGAGAATGCATTAGTAAATTGGATTGTAAATGTGATACATTAGTAAATTGGATTGTAAATGTGATAGTGAAATGAAAGGTAAAAGCATGGGAATGAAATACGGATGAAAGTCAGGGACATTGGAAAATGATCGAAATAGTAATTAATTGGAATTGGAAATAGAAATGCGATAATTGGATATTGGAAAATGACATGTGCATTCATGCATAGTAAATGATCGAGATAATGGCAGTTGTGACCGGTGTATAGCCACCGATTTGAGCTTTAAGCTCAGCGCACGAGCCTCGTGCTGACGTATTTCGAGCCTCGGCTCGATGATCGAAACTATGCCCAACGTTTGAGGCTTTAAGCCCAATGTTTGAAACCAATGGCTCAACGTATATGAGCTCGGCGCACGGTCACAACAACGAAAGAAAATGAAAGAGTCACATGCACACTGCATAAATGAATGTTTATCGTGAATTGTGTGAAAGGCTTATTGCCTTATGAAATGTGAAATTGAGTGCTGTGATTTCTTGTTTATGATATATATACGATATAGTGTGATTGTGTGGATATGCATGAGTTGGGTGAACCATCGATGATGGTTTCTCACTTTGAGTTCGCAAACTCACCCAACATTGCATCTATTTTCAGGAAATGGAGAGTACCCGTTGGACACAGAGGAGTACGTCTCTCGCTAACAAGAGCAGTGTCGGGTCGGGATCAGTGTCGTCCGTATCTGCATTAGTGTATTAATTTGGTATTTAGTAGGCCCAATTGTTTACATGTAATTGTATAGCGTGATTGAGCACTAATGAGTGCTAATAATGATTGAAATTGTTTTATTAGTGAAATGGTATAATCTTTGAAAGTGTTTTGTTATAATTGGGCCAAGTCAATGATTGCTTTGCGCACTCTACTGTTTTTGAAAGAAAAAGATAATGTCATGCGCACTCTAATGTTTTTGAAAAAAAAATGTCATACGATTTTTGTTAATAAGGTAAAGAATGTTCTAGTACGCCACCCTCGCGGGTCACGGGCTCGGATATCACCATGGATATCGGGTTCGGGTCTCGTCGGGAGTGGGGTGCTACATTCTCTTTCTTATTTCCTTAGCCAACCAAAATCCCTTCCTCCTCTTTGGTCTCTCCATCGATTTTTCTCCATCTTCAAGTGTCTCTTCCTTCTTCTTGCTACTTACTTGCTTTTTCTTTATGCTTCCCTCATACTTGCAAGCTTAATCCTTGAGTGGATGATGATGTTGTGGGTGGAAAGTGAGAATTAGAAAGTAGAGAAAGTGGAGAAATTGGTGTAGTATTGAAGAGGGAAAACTTTGAGTTGGTAAGTTTTGTTTTAAGCTTTCATTTATGCATTTAATGAATAAATTGGTTGTTAGATGCATTGATTGGTATGTATTGGTCATTAATCATGGTTTATGATGATCTATTGGCTCAATTTTTGTGTGATTAGGATGCTTATGCAAGTGGAATTGGCATTAGAAGTGATAGGATTTTAGTTGAAGATAAAAGCTGGAAAATAGATTTTTGACCTACTGTACTGATTTGAGCATAACTAATTGTGTGGTTATGAAAATGAGTCGAGGTTTGTGGCCATTTAAACTTTGGTTTGTTGACTACAATTTTGTCTGAAATAGGTGTTGTCTAATTTTAGCATTAAGAGGTTGAAATTTGGCATGGAAAGTTACTGTAAACAGTAACCGAACCAATGATCTACTAGTTTTGATGATTTTTCTAGATTAATTGAGAAGGAATTAGGGAAAATGGTCTTCATAAAAGTTGAAGCCTATATTGTTAGCTTTCCATTGCCACTGATTTTTCAATTTTTCGATATGTACGTTGGGAGTTATGAACTGTTAACTATTGACTGATTTTGTGCACTTTGGTGAAATCTAACCTAAGTGTCGGTTTTGTGAGCATTTTGATTGGAAGCAATTTTAGTAATTTCTGTGAAGGTAATTATCTTGAGTGATCTTCTAAAGAGTTCTATAGGAAACATTTATCTTGAAAATGGTATATATCATGTAATTTTTGGAGATCAGATTTGGGAGTTATGAGTTTTCAAAACCTGAACCTGCATAAAGGTGTTAACTGCTGATCATGGCAGAAACTTACATAACAGTTTTGAATTGGTTAGAGATGGAATTGGCTCTTAAGCTCTTCATGAAACTTGAATTATGTGGTTTTATCTTTCCAATGATATAAGGTAGTGATTTGTTTGACTTGTGTACAGGGAGTTATGCTTGATAGAACATTATTGTCCAGATTGGGTGATTTCTGGGGCAGCATCATTGATTGAATTATTTGACCTAGTTAACAATTGAATTTGATTTTGGGTTGTTCATGAAAGTTGTTGATAACATTGGGATATTTCTGAGAATATTTATTGTGTAATTTTTTACTAAGGAACTGGAAAGTTACGGATTTTATAAGCTGTTGCACTGTTTTGACAAATGTTGCACTGTTTTGAGAGGCATTGTGAGGGCAGTAACTTTGATTGCATTTTTGACATCCTTAGAGGTGAAATTGGCTTTTGTGTCCTTCATGAAACTTGTAGAACTCTCTTTTCTCTATGAAATAGACACCAATTTTGCTCAATTTGGAATTCGGAGTAGGGAGTTATGCCCTGTGTAAGTTGGCATGTCGGAGGAAAGGGTTTCAGATTTGTCATTTTTATAAGACTAGTCGACTACAATATGCACTAATCGACTAGGATTCTTAGACCAGTTGACTACAACCTACACTAGTCGACTGGGACATGTATTTTCCTGCACTAGTCGACTATAACCTCTGACTAGTCGACTAGGATTGGTATTTTTCCTTCTTTTGCTCATAACTTTTCCGTCCGACATCCGATTGACCTGATTCTTGAGGCATTGGATTCGTGAAACATTGAATTTCATTTCATGGAAAATTGGGAATTTTTGAGACAAAAAATTTACGTCGGTCCGGTTTATTGTTTTCTGGTCACTGTTTTATTTAATTGGGGACCTATAGAGGTCCAATTATGCCGTCGGCGCCATTAGATTTCTAATTTTGAGGCGGATTTTCCGAGTGAAAAAATGGGATTAGGGCCGGGAATATCATGAACATGCATTGTGCACCTTCTAAGTGTTACATGTGCATTCTGAAATAGTTCTGATTGAACAATTGATAATGTTTATATATTGTCACTGTTATAGAGTCACACTTGGAGCGTCGGTCCACAGCACTGAGACTTCCAAATTTTAGCTCGGAAGTATAGGTGAGTAACCTAGTTGGTTCCTCAACCTTTATGTGTTAATATTACACGCTTATGCCATGTGGAGATAATGGAGGGTTTATGTGTTTGATTTGATTGATTTCGGACCACAGGCGTCCGAATTATTGGAATATGATATTGAAGTGCTATTTGTGTGTACTGTTTGTAAATGCTTCAATGAAATTATTGTGAAAATGTTTATGGCTGAATACCAGACTAAAGGTCCGAAGTAATGGGAAATGGGACACTGAAATGTAAACTGACTGTAAAATGTAAATTGGGACATGTTAATTCATGCATAAAGGCATGATCAGATAATGGCAGTTGTGACCGGAGCAGCCAACGTATTTCAGAGCTTTAAGCTCAACGCATCAGGGCTTCAAGCCCAACGTATTACAGAGCCACTGGCTCACCGTATTAGGGCATATCACGCCCAACGTATTCAGAGCCACAGGCTCAACGCAATGTGCCCATCACTGGGACAGTTCAGGCGCACGGTCACAACAATAAAATGGAAATGGAAAGTGTCACATGTGCATTGCATATGTGAATGAGTAAATGTGAATGGTGTTAAAAGCAAAATGCCTATAATTGTGAAATGCCGGTGTATGTGATATTTCGAAAGGGATAAATTTGTGATATGTTTGTGGTGTGTGAATATGCATGAGTTGAGTGAACCATCAATGATAGTTTCTCCGAGTTCGCAAAACTCACCCAAAAATTGCATCTATTTTTCAGGTCTTGAAGAATACCCCGGTTGACACGGGAGTATGTCTACTGTAGACAAGTGAAGGATAGAGGTCGGGATCAGTTCGTGTCTGCACTAATGTCGCATAATTGTATTCTGAACTTTCTGTCAAGGATGCTTGTATCTGTAATGAGCCCAATTTAGTTATGGCTCTTTGTACATTAAATGATTGTAACTTATTGCTGAATGAATGTAATAACTGAAACTGTGTATTTCTGATTGTGGGCTCAGATTATTACTGTCTTTTCCGCGCGAATGAAAAAAAAACAATTGTATACTGAGTTTTGACCGACTGATGTAGTATGCCACCCTCGTGGGGCACGGACTCGGATATTGCCAACGATATTGGGTTCGGGTGACGCGGAAGTGGGGTGTTACAACTTTGAAATATAAAACTTTGAAGAAGATCTTGAGGTCAGATTTTATCATCTGAAGGGTTAAAACGAACCAGACCATAGGATTAGACGAAGCTAAAGGAAAAAGCAAATGAATGGAAAAAGACAAAAGAAGTGGAAAAATTGCTATAACTTTCCCTACAGATATCGTCTTCAGATGTTCTTTATATGGTTTGAAAGAAGACTTCAAGATCTACAAATTTCATGAAGACCTTGAAGATAATTGCTATCTTTTGTCTTTTTGCTTCTTCTGTACCTATCTTCTGTTTCATTTTTGACCCTTCAAAAGATAGAAGGAGCAAAACATAGAAGAAGCGAAAAGGAAAAAGAAGCAAAAAGACAGAAGAAGCGAAAAGACAGAAGGAGCAAAAAGACAGAAGGAGCAAAACATAGAAGAAGCAAAAAGGCAAAAGAAGCAAAAAGACAGAAGAAGCAAAAAGACAGAAGGAGCAAAACAAAGAAGAAGCGAAAAGGCAGAAAAAACAAAAAGATAGAAGAAGCAAAAAGACAGAAGAAGCAAAACACATAAGAAGCAAAACACAGAAGAAGCAAAAGACAAAAGAAGCAAAACACAGAAGAAGCAAAACACAGAAGAAGCAAAAGACAGAAAACACAAAAAGGCAGAAGAAGCAAAAAATAGACGATGCAAAATACAGAAGAAGATGACGTCATCACAAAGAAAACACAGAAGGAGATGACGTCATCACAAAAGAAGCAAAACATAGACAAAGCAAAACACAGAAGAAGATGACGTCATCACAATGGAAACAAGAAGGAGATGACATCATCATAGAAGAAGCAAAAAGGCAAAAGAAGCAAAACACAGATAATGCAAAACATAGAAGAAGATGACGACATCAAAGAAGAAACACAGAAGGAGATGACGTCATCACTGAAGAAGCAAAAAGGCAGAAGATACAACTCCTCTCTTGCACATCTTCCCTTATAAGGGTCATGACCTTCAGCTCAGACGTCCAATATTTTCATGCTAAATACCGTTGGAAAGGTAAAAAAATACTTACAACTTCCTAGAAGACACACTTACTCAAATCTAGCCTAGATTGATCGAGAATTTTTCTCGAATTCAGAACACGAATTTACACTCATCTAATGTACTGAACACAATTCTCAAATTTATGACAAATTTTGACATTCTTAAAGATAGAATTTAAATTCGATGTCTTCATAAGAAGTGTAGCCATATGTTTCTACTTTAATCCAAATTAAGAATCATCTCGTTTGGATAACTAGAGAAAATATGGTGGCTAAAAGATTGAAGCATACTCCATAAACATTTTCCAGATCAACCATCCATAAGCAATCTTTCCTTAACCCAACTCATACCATGATCACTTTTTCTACTTCATTTACTCCTCATTCTCAACTCCATATCAAATCAATATCATCCGAAGAAAAATATATAGTCCATGATTAATCATGAACACCAACAACAGAACATACACATATGTACATATCCTTCAACAACTTACTACACAAATTCAACTTCTTCTTTTTTTTCTTTCATTCTACTTCTAACTTTCACCTTAATTCTTTTCATTTCAAAATCTCTTATCCACCAGAAACACCAAAGCAGAATGTGGACATATTCACATTTCTCATTTATTAGTTCTAGTCTTTTAAGAAAAGTTCGAGGTCCAACATTAACTGACTCCTATCGATTAAAAGATTTCTTTTATTTTTTAGTGTTAACAAGCTCCTATTGAGTAATAGGCTCCTTTCATTTTTTATCTCTAGTAGGGTCCTATCAATTAGCAAGCTCCTTTTTTATTGCTAGTAGGCTCCTTTCAATTAACAGGATCTTTTTCTTTTCCACGCTAACAAGATCTTTTCAAAAGTTAATAAGACCTTCCTATTTATAGACTTATTTTGTTTAAAAAGGATATTATCATTTTTTAAGTACCTTGCAAAATTTTTTAACACAATTCACCCTCTTCTTGCGTGTGTTTGTTTTATCATTTGGAATCAGAGCGAGGTTTTACATTTATTGCGTTTTACAATATGTGATAGTGTTGGCCCCTGAAATTTTTTTATTTGATTAAGCATGATTAGATTAATTTTTGTGGTCGTGATAGACTTGTGTTTGTTGGAAATTAATTAACATGTTAATGTTAATAAGGTTGTGTGACATAAGAGAATAAATTGAAGTGTTAGAAGTGGTAAGTTGCATTAAGGGCATTTTAGGCATGTCACTTAAGGAAGAAAGAACATAAGCTTTTAAGTAAGGGCTTTTAAGTAAGGGCAAAATAGACTTTGTGCAAGCATTAGTGGTATAAAAGGCAAGAGAAATGAGTTGTCTTTCATTTTAAAGAAGCAAAAACGAAATTGGAGGGAGAAAGAGAGAGAAAGTGTCGTTGGTGGGAAGGAAAGGAGAGAAAAAGAGAGTTGAGCTAGGTTTTGATTTTTATAAGTCTTCAAGGGTGATTTTTGAAGTTATTCAAGAAGGAAAAAGAAAGAGGAAGGTTCAAGTTTCCATTAAAGCCAAGAAAATCCTTTGTTGGGTGAAGATTCAAGGTAAGTGATTTTTAAGGTTTTGGATTTTTGGAGTGGTTGTGGTTCAAAGAGCTTAGGAAATGGATGGGTTTAGGTATTCTAGAATCAATTTCATGTATTGGGTTCTTTAGGTTTTCCAATTTGGATTCCTTTTTATTTTGGGGATTTTGTTTTTGTGAAGGGAGGCAAGAGGAGCTAGAAGAGGAGACACATCCTTGAACAAGCTTCAAGCAAGGAAAATCAGGTGGTGACATCTTTATAATTGTGTTAATAAGCTATTGAATGTTCTTCAACAAATGTTATTAATGATTTTTTCAACTACCTCTTAAATGAGCATTTATTGTTCTTTAAATGATTGAGAATTTACCATATGTGGTTCTGTGTGAATTTTGGGAATGAATTGTAATTACTTTGCAATTATTGTGTTTGTTGCTTTTGAATAAGTTGAAAATTGGATTTTATGATTGGTATGGGATTTTGGTTGTGGAATTGTGAAATATGTCATGTGCATGAAAAACAAGTTTTCAAGAATGTGCCATTTGGGCAAAATATTTTTAGTTCATGAATTGTATGTTATGTGGGTTTGGTTTAGTCCATCCAAGAATTGTCACGTGCACGTTGACCAAGTCAAGGCTTCTCCCGCCTGCCCGCTAGTGGCCCGGAGCTCCTTATGGACTTCCTCAAGTTTATGACTACACTAGACCGTTATATGGAATTGTGTAGTTCGTCATGTTTATGAACTTGCCAAGTAATTTGTGATGTGTTTGTGTGTTTACATTTGTTGACAAGTTTGAAGAATGCTTGACTTATGAGAATTGTGATTTTGGTTTATCAAAGTTAAGAAATATATGCTTTATGGACTTTTCTATAATCTAGAATGTTTCATGTGGTTTTTGCTTATTGTCGATTATAAAGCTGTTACCCATGAGCGTTAAGCTCACCCCCTGACCTTCCAACCCACAGGTGATGAGCAAGTTAGCAAGTGATCGAGATGAGCGCCAAGGCATCACTCCATTTTTCACTTTTGTTCTTTTGATCCTTGAAAGTTGGAATTTGTGAAACAATGCTTTAGTTGCAATTTAAGAAATTATTGATTTAGTAAAGTTTGTATTTATGGACTATGTTGTAAGTGGCTTGAAATGCCCACTAAAGCATTGTAAAACTCTTATTTTGATGCAAATGAAATACAAATGCAATATGGTTGTTTATGGCTTTTCAAGTTTTTCATTGTTATTTTCAATCTTTCATAAGGGTAGGATTGTGTTCTGGATTCAAGTGAAATTATGGAATTATTTAGGAAGAATTGTTAAATTTTTTTCTTGAAAGTTGTATAAAATCTTTTAATCTTTCCAATGATATGAAGTTTGTGATTTTTGGATGTCGAAATGAATAGATATGAGTGTTACAAGTTAGGATGTTGCTTATGATTTGTGGTTGTGACAACTAGGGTGATAGATGGGAAATTGGGGCTTTGATGAACCAAATGAGTTGGGATTTGAGAAGTTTGTGAAATGAATTTGTGGTTTGGATTGTTATGAAGTTTTTAGGCATTAGAATAAGTGAATTTGTGAAGATTATAAGTTTATATGGTGTTAGGATGGAAGTTGGAAGCACTAGAGAGGCATTGGGGACCTTGGGGAACCCCAATGTCTGTTTAACAGACATAAGGTCCGTTAAATGGACGTTCTCGGGTGTAAAAGTGCCCCTTGGCCATTCCATGTCCGTTAAATGGACATGAATGTCCGTTTAACGGACTTTCTCAGCCAAATGAGCTCCCAAACCCAATACATGTCTGTTAAACGAACATGGATGTCCGTTTAACGGACATTCACGGGTCAGCTTAAGGAAATGGAGATTTTTGACACTTTTAGAGACAGAATCAGATTTTGTGGTCTTCATAAAAGTTATAGATATAGAATTATTCTTTCAAATGGTCTAAAAACTAACTCATTTCTACATCTACATTGAAAGTTATGGCAATCGAGCCAAGATAGGTACAAATTGATTGAGGGTATAAACATGCTATATTCTTCTGGGCATAACTTCCTCATCCGACCTCCAAAAGAAGTGATTCTTAAAGAAATGGATTTATAACATCTGTGGATATCTCTCCATGAAAAATGGTCTCTTTTGGAGTTATGTTGAGGAAGTTTGCATTAAAGTAAGTGAGGGGTCAGTTAGGAGAGCATAATTGGAGTATGTGCATACTTTAGTTTTTTTTAAGCATATCATGAGCTTTAGAGCTCCGATTGAGATGATTTTTTGCTTCAAAGCAAACTAGAGGCTTAGAGCTTCAATTTCTATGAAGAAGTCAAGATGTGATTTTGATATTTGATTAGTGTGCGCTCACCACTATTGTGGAATGACAGCAAATGACCTACAGGGTTTGAAGCACAAGGTTTAAGACTCCGAATGTTGGGCTCCGGAAACAGGGTTAACAGTTGTGGTATCAAAATGGTCAAGTTTCATGATTTCGCAAGAGTTGGATTTCGGAAACAAGCAGGGTCCAACAGATTGGTATCAAAGCGACTAGGTTTAGTGATCTCCTAGGCTCCTAAGTGAGTAGTTTTCAAGATTGAGGTGAACATACATATTTTTACATGAACCAGATGCATTGTTTTAAATGAACAACTTGCATTGTTTTGAATTGTTTTGCATGATTTGAAACTGTTTTGCATGAACTAAATATTTTTCAATGGTTTTAAATTGAAGGATTGAAATGTCACCTCGAAAAAGAACTCGAGGAGCTCTGACTCGATCTGGCTCTTGCCAAGGGAGCACGGGTGAATCGTTTGTCCTACAAGATGCGGGGACACATTCTGCTCCAGATTATGAGCCACCTAGTGTGCAGCATAAGGAGCCTCCACCTCCTCCTCTTATGCCTCAAGTAAACCCGCTGGATCCTCAGTTCTTTCAAGCCTTTTCCCAGGCTTTCACCTATGCTATGGGCCAAGGTCACGGGTGCCAATGCCAGCTCCAGTGGATTGGAGTGGACAGTATGATAAGCTCCGTAAGTATGGGGCTGTTGACTTCAATGGGACTACTAACCCTAAGAAGGTAGAAGCATGGTTGAAGAGGACTGAGAGGGTCCTGATTCAGATGAAGTGTAATGACGAAGAGAAGCTGGACTATGCAAATCGACTTCTTTAAGGGATGCCCGCCACTGGTGGGAATCGGCCCCCTGTCAAAGCTATGCCTCCAGTCTTGACATGGAGGACTTTCTGAAGCTTTCGGAGGAAGTACTTCTCGGGTCTATATCCAAGAGAAGGCTAGAGAATCTGAATCTCACACGTAGGAAATGAGTGTGGCGATCTGTTGAAGTTCACCCAGCTATCACGGTATGCGGCTAACATTGTTACAAATGAAGAGGACAAGTGCCGCAAGTTTAAGGGGGAATTCATCTTGGGATCAAGGAGAAGGTGCTGATCCACAATTTCTGTGACTACCAGCAACTAGTAGATGCCGCACTCCAGGCTGAAAAATTAGAGAATATCAAGTCTGAAGTGAACAAGAAGAGGATGAATCGTGAGCAGTCTTTATGGAAGGGGATGAGTGCTCCGACGCCTGAGAGAAGTGCAAGGACTTATCATATGTAGAGTGAAGTGGGAAGTAGTGGTCCTGCTAAGAACAAGAAATCCAGAGTAGTTTCAGTGCAAGCCTCAAGTGTGGGAGGCACAGGAAGGACGGGAAAAAGCAGATACACGAACCCCCAATGTGAGCATTGCGGGAAACTTCATAAAGGAGAGTGTTTCAAGTTACTTGGAGCATGTTTCAGATGCGGTGAGAAGGGGCAGATGATCAGAGATTGTCCCCAAGCAATAAGGCAAGAGGGGTCGCAGTCGTAAGCCCTAAGAAGAGCAGAAACAGTGGGACCTAGGCCAGTCACAGAGATGGACAATTCTAGAGTTGTGAGGAAGGCTAATCCTCCAAGGAGGCCAAGAGGTTAGGCGCAAGCCAGGGTATTTTCCATGACCCGAGAGGAAGCTACAGCTGCTCCTGAGGTTGCCACGAGTATGGCTCAGTTATTCAATTTTACAGTATTTATATTAATTGATTCTGGTTCGACGCATTCTTTTGTTTCTGCAAGTATGACTTTACATGCTGTGAATTGAATGCCTTTGAGTGGTCCTTTGCTTGTAAGTACACCTCTAGGAAGAAATGTGATAATCATTCGAGTGTCTAGAGACTGTGAATTGGTTATTAAGGGTGCTAGATTGGTAGTAGACTTGTTGCCTCTAGAGCTGAAGGGTCTAGATGTGATACTGGGTATGGATGCTATGGAAAAGTATCATGCGAAGTTAGATTGTGGTCTTAAGGTGGTAGAATTTAATCTGGGAAATGGTGAGAAGGTAATTTTTAGAGGAGACAGGATAATGTCGTCGCCAAGAATTATTTCAGCTTTGTTAACTGACAGAATGATGGAAAAGGGGTGTGAAGCCTTCTTGGCGCATGTTGTGGATACTGAGGTGAATGAAGCAAGGTTAGAGGATTTTCTAGTAGTGAAGGAATTTCCAGATGTATTCCCAGAGGAGTTACCAGGTTTGCCACCGGTGAGAGAAATCGAGTTTTCTATTGATTTGATTCCCGAAACTGCACCTATTTCTATACCACCGTATAGAATGGCTCCAGCTAAACTGGGGAAACTCAAGAAATAGTTAGAGGAATTGTTAGAGAAGGGGTATGTATGGCCAAGTTCGTCACCTTGGGGAGCACCGGTTCTTTTTTTTAGGAAGAAGGATGGGATATGGCATATGTGTATCGATTACCGGAGACTCAACAAGGTGACTATTAAGAACAAGTACCCTCTACCTCGGATAGATGATCTGTTTGACCAGTTGCAGGGAATAAGGGTCTTTTCTAAGGTTGATCTCAGGTCAGGCTATCATCAACTCAGAATCAAGGAGTCTGATGTAAGCAAGACAGCTTTTAGGAGTCGTTATGGGCATTACGAGTTCCTAGTCATGCCATTCAGACTGACCAATGCTCCGATTGCATTTATGGATCTTATGAATAGGATCTTCAAGGAGTTTCTGGATCAGTTTGTCATAGTGTTTATCGATGATATTCTGGTTTATTCCAAAAGTGAAGGGGAACATGAGGAACATCTCAGGAGAGTGTTGCAGAGATTAAGGGAGAAAGAGCTTTATGCCAAATTCAGCAAATGTGAATTCTGGCTTCATGAAGTAATTTTCCTTAGACATGTGATTTCTAAAGATGGGGTACATGTTGATCCAAGGAAAATTGAAGCAATTGTGAATTGGCATGTACTGACGACAGTGGTAGAGGTAAGAAGTTTTCTAGGTTTGGCAGGCTATTATAGGAGATTTGTTGAAGGATTCTCAATGATAGCTACCCCAATGACCAAGTTATTGAGGAAGAATCAAAAGTTTATCTAGAGTGGTGAATGCCAGAAGAGCTTTAAGGAGCTTAAACATATAATGATAAGTGCTCCAATTCTGACTTTGCCTACAGGAGAGGAAAGTTATACAATTTATAGTGATGCTTCAAGGAAGGGTTTGAGTTGTGTATTGATGCCAGGAGACAAAGTAAAAGCTTATGCCTCACGACTGCTAAAGCCTTATGAACTGAATTACCCAATCCATGATCTGGAATTGGCAGCAGTGATTTTTTCCCTGAAGATTTTGAGACATTATCTGTATGGGGTGCAGACGAAGATTTTTACGGATCACAAGAGTCTCAAGTATTTGTTAAGTCAGAAAGAGATGAATTTGAGACAAAGAAGATGGCTAGAGTTGCTCAAGGATTATCACCTGATGATTGAATACCACCCAGGAAGGGCAAATGTGGTTGCAGATGCCTTGAGTAGGAAATCTTCTATTGCTCATGTACAAACAGTGTATTTGTTATTATTGGAAGAAATGGCGAAGCTTAGAATAAGTTTGAAACGGGAGGAACCGGATTGTGAGATTGTAAATTTCAGAGTGAGGCCGATACTCAGGGAGAAAGTTAAGGAGTTACAAGTATAGGATGCAGAATTGAGTAAGCTCTGAGAAGAAATTTAGAATGGAAAGAAATCTAAAGTGTTAGTGAGGGGTGATGGACTTATGGTTGTCGAAAGCCGACTTTGAATCTCGAATGTCAAGGAGGTGAAAGATGAGATTTTGGATGAGGCACACAATGCGCTTTATGTCATGTACCCCGGTAGCACCAGGATGTATAGAGATCTGAAAGAGCATATTTGGTAAAAAGGCATGAAAAGAGATGTAGCAGAATATGTGAGCAAGTGCCTAGTGTGTCAGCAAGCCAAGGGTGAACACCAGGCACCTTCCTGCAAGTTAAGGCCATTATCCATTCTTGAATGGAAATGGCAACAACTAACTATGGATTTTCTGATGGGTTTGCCCAAGACTAGTAGGAAGCATGATGCCATATGGGTCATCTTTGATAGATTGATGAAGTCAACACATTTTTTGGCAATTAAACAGACTGATTCTTTGCATATGCTAGCGAAGAAGTACATTGATGAGATAGTGAGATTGCATGGGGTTCCAGATTCCATAGTTTCAAACAGGGATCCTCGATTTACTTCAAGATTTTAGGAAAGTTTGCAAGAAACTCTCGGGACTAAGTTGAATTTTAACAAGGCATTTCATCCCCAGACGGATGGTCAATCGGAGAGGACCATTCAGAAACTTGAGGGAATGCTCAGGGTATGTGTGATGGACTTCAAAGGAGCTTGGGATGAACATTTGCTATTGGTTGAATTTGCTTTTAATAATTCGTACCATTCAAGCATTCAGATGGCTCCTTATGAAGCACTGTATGGGAGAAGATGTAGAACTCTGATATGCTGGGATGAAGAAGGAGAAAGGAAACTCATAGTGCCAGAGTTACCTCAGATGACAGTGCACAAGGTCAATTTGATTAAGCAACGACTTAAGGCAACTCAGGATAGGATGAAGAGCTATACTAATGCGCACTGAGAGGGGATGGAATATGAAGTTGGTGAGAAAGTATTTCTTAAGACGTCTCCTTGGAAAGGAGTCATGAGGTTGTTGGATCGGAAAAAGAAAGCACGCTTAGTTTGGAGAAACGATAGATTTCAAAACTTTTTAAGAAATCATCTTGCAGCGGAAGCAATATATCCAAATCAATATGCTAATCCATACATGATATGGTATAAGGATAATAAAACCAAGAACAAGATAAAAGGAATTACCGACTCCTTCGCTACAGCTTTAAATCCTCGCTGCGCTATCCTCTCCTTCTTGTATCCAAATCCTTTGCCTTTGAGTCTTTTCCTTTAGCAATCTATCTTCTTCCTTGTAGTAGTATCCTCTACCAATTAGATTTACCACTTGTTCTTCAAGGACAACTAGGTTAACAAAATCCTTTGGTGGGAAAGGAGAAGAAATATTTGGAGGAGATTTTCTTAGAAGAAGAAGAACCAAAATTGAAACTCTTTCAATTCTTTTCACTTAGGAATTTCGGTTCTCTCTTGCATGAAAAGAGAGAATGTCTAAAAAACATGCAAGAACCCTTTCTTACATCTCAATTTCGAAATATGCATGAAATGGAAAGAGTGAGAGGCATCCAATGCATCACTTACATTAATCACTCATCAAATAGCCAATAAATGAGACTTACTTCATTTATCTTTAAAATGGCTATTTGAAAGACCATAACCTATAATTGAATACCCATTTCGGTTTTGGCAAGAAGAAAGAAGGAAGATGGTCCATCTAATGCACATCTTTCATCTTTAATCTAATGAATGCAAATAGGTTACATGCCAACATTAAAAGCCAACCATTAAACCATTTAATGGTAAGTTCATAACTCCATTTAATAATGATGAACCATAATAAAGACCATCTTTATTTAGTATTTTAATGTCAAATGTGGTTACACATCTAACCTAATACAATTTCGAAATTGCTTCTTCTCCATTTAAAAAATTGTTTTAATATAATTAATCTAATCAATTACATTAAACCAAAACAAACCCATTTCTAAATGAACATATGGGCTTCCAATTAACCATTAATTAGTATAAGCCCATCATTCAATTATGGACTTCTAAAGCCTCCAAACTACTTCTTACTTAGCTTGATAACCTTCCTTAAAGCCAAGTGGGGAATCTTATTGGACTTTGATAATTCAAGCTCCAATAAGCCCAGAAATAATTCAATCTCATTCAATTAATTCTAGCTTATTAACTAAATGTCATTCCACTAAAGACAATTAGTTGAACTCTTGAATTATTAAATATTATGAGAATATTTCCAATTGCAAACCCTATTTAGAACCTTATTATAGCCATCCGCACAACAAAGGGTAAAATTACCGTTTTGTCCTTATGTTGGTTTTTCCTTCTAGATCTCTCATTTTACTTTATATGGTGATTAACACATAAGATCTCATCTTAGTGTTAAGACTTGATGGGTAGCTAGTCCATCAAACTCAAGCGCCAGCTTAATCACCAAATCTCCTTAAAACATCTAGAAGAGATGATAACACTATAAACTCTTTATTTGAGTGAATGTTCTCGATACATGTTTCAATTAATAATTCCAACATGCGAACCTCGGATTAATACCTGTAAAAATCCATTCCGATCATATCAAGAATTATAATGAAACACATATGAGTTCACCACTCATCAAGATTGTGGTTCATAATAAGCGAATGCTTAAGTTGTATGTTTTAAGATTAAAGTAACGACCCACTTTATTCTTGAAAACATACTTGATTCTAGATTCATTTAATAGTGCCATTATCGATAGTCTACTACTATCATGATATGAAACTCATCATTCCCTTTAACTAAACTCCTTTACTTATATGGAGATAAATCGCAACACTACGGTCTAAACCATAATCAAACGACCAACTTGATTATTCAACTGTGAATCAATTAATTGATTCTAATAATATACATGTTTCCCATACATCTCTATGTATATGTATATTACTTACAAATGAATCTTGGTACCTTATGACCAGATATATAATGCTCATACAGATAAAACAAAACTCTTTTGTTTTATTAATAATAAATATTTTCATTACAAAGCATGGCGAAGAAGATAAAGTTACATGTAAACACACTTGCTTTCGAGGGCACTATATTTACATAACTCCAACAATCTCCCACTTGCCCTAAAGCAAGTTTGACATATCCTTCATTCCCATCCCTTCTAGTGACCCTCAAAGCTCTTTTGAGTCAATGTCTTTGTGAACGGATCAGCAAGGTTTTGCTCAGTAGAATCTTTACCACATCCACTTCTCCACGTTGTATTATCTCCCTTATGAGATGATACTTTCGCTCAATGTGTTTGGCGGCTTTGTGGTTCCGAGGTTCTTTAGAATTAGCCATTTGCCCACTATTATCACAATAAAGTGTAATGGCTTTTTCGCCTCGAACTACCTTCAAATCATTTAGGAACTTCCTGAGCCAGATCGCTTCCTTTCACGCTTCACAAGCAAGAACATACTCAACCTCCATAGTCGAATCGCAATACAAGATTGCTTGACTCTCCTCCAAACTATGGCTCCACCTCCTAAAGTAAATATAGAACCGAAGTTGATTTCCTTGAATCAACATCGATTGGAAATCGAATCCGATATCCTGTCTAATAAGATTACTTCCAGAGTAAACAAGCATTAAGTTCTTCGTCCTACGAAGATACTTAACTATACACTTAACCGCAATTCAATGTTCCATTCTCGATTGGACCGAAATCGCTTACCGGTCCACTGCGTAGCAGATATCCGGTCTAGTGCTGAAGATTGCATACATCAAACTACCAACTGCCAAGCATATGGAATGTTACGCATCGTTCAACCTCCTCTTGGGTTTTAGGTGCTTGTTCCTTTGAAAGTTTGATTCCATGTCTAGTAGGGTGAAACCCTCTTGGAATCTTGCATGGCGAACTTATTGAGCATATTCTCAATGTAAGTTAGTTGAGACAAAACTATCTTCTTGTTCTTATGATCCCTTATAAGTTTGATCCTAGAACATAGGTAGCCTCTCCCAAATCCTTCATTGAAAATCTGCTCATTCACCATCCTTAACCGCAGATAACATTCCCACATCATTCCTAATGAGCGTAATGTCATCAACATACGAGATTAGGAAAGTAACCTTACCTTCTTGTATTCTTTTGTAAACACAAGGCTCATCTAGGTTTTGTATGAACCCATAGGTTTTGATAGCCTTATCAAACCTAATGTTCCAAGACCTAGATGCTTGCTTAAGTCCATAAATGGACCTTTGCAACTTACAAACCTTATGCTCATTACCTAGCTCAATGAATCCTTCGGTTGGGCCATATAAATGGTCTCCTCAAGATCTCCATTCAGAAATGCGGTCTTGACATCCATTTGCCATATTTCATAATCGAAATAGGTCACATGGCCAAAAGAACTCGATAGACTTAAGCATGGCAACCGGAGAAAAAGTCTCCTCGTAGTCTATACCCTCCTTTTGAGTATAGCTTTTAGCTACCAATCTACCTTTAAAGGTCTCTACCTTTCCATCTGATCCCCTTTTCCTTTTGTAGATCCATTTACACCCTATGGTTTTTAGACCTGGTGGTAGATCTACAAGGACCCACTTTTATTAGTATACATAGAATCTATTTCCGATTCCATTGCCTCGAGCCATTTTCTGCATCAACATCATTAATAGCACGTGTATAAATGTAATAGGATCTGTTTCTTCTTAGTCCGAGATGGCAATTAAGCCTTCTCCTAAACCCGTATACTTATCTAGTTGTCTCATAACCTCCCACTACGTCTAGGCACATCTTGATGTTCAGGGTTGCTTCGATTCAACTCTTGAATCCATTTCGACATCTTGTTCATCATATCCAAAACAACTATTGGTTTGGATGAAATTGCTAACTCCTTTAGTACTACTTCACTTCTTCCTTTGTGATTTCTCACAAACTCTTCCTCTAAGAAGTTTGCATTTATTCGACACAAATACCTTCCTATCATGATGATTTGTAAAAATAGTACCCTCGAAGTTCCGTAGGATATCCTACAAACAAACATACTTCGACCTTGGTTCCATCTTTGTGGATTCAGGGCTTTAAAACATGGGCTTGGATGTTTAAGTCCTCAAGTGCCTCAATGAAGGCACTTCGGCCATCCACAACTCCCTAGGTATTTTAGGCACCGATTTGGATGGAGCAAAGTTAAGAAGATATGTTGCCGCTTGTATGGCATATCCCAGTAATCGATTCGGAAGGCTAGCATAGGACATCATTGATCTTACCATTTCCAATAGAGTTCTATTTCTCTCTCTGCTACACCATTCTGCTTGAGGTGTACGAGGAGATGACAAATGGAAACAATTCCATTGTCAATTAAATATTGCTGAACTCTCCGATAAATACTCACCACCTCGATCCGATCGAAGTTGCTTTTAATGGCTTGCCAAGTTGCTTCTCGACTTGACTTTGAATTCTTTGAACTTTTCAAAAGATTCACTCTTTTTATGCATCAAATATAAATAGCCATGTCTTGAGTAATCATCTATAAAATTATGAAATATTCATAACCTCCTCTAGCTTGTACATTCATGGGCCCACACACATCAAGATGTACCATGTCCATGTGGATTCAAATCATTTCTTTTAGAAGGAAATGAGGCTTTTGTCATTTTCCTGCAATACAAGATTCACAGTGGGTAATGGATCACTATCCAAGCCCATAAGGATCCCATCCTTTACTAGCTCACAAGTCTTTTAAATTGATATGACCCATCCTTAGATGCCACAGATACTTTGAATTAATGCTGAGATATTGGATTGTCTTGGTTTTATCAATTACATGGTGTTTAGTGAGCCTTTTATAGGTTCTATAAAAACAATCCTGTTTAATTATCGCTTCACAAATAAAATCCTTATTCTCATATATTGAAACAACCTTTTCAAAATATAAGGAATAGCCAGATTTTATTAGACAAAAAAGTAAATCATGTTCATTACAATCATTGGCATGTAATAAACATCTTCCAAATATAACCTATGACCACTAGGAAAGTCCAAGATAACTACTCCCACCGATTCTCGCTGAAACATAGGAACTATCTGCTATCTTAACTTGAAACGGCCTTTAGAAGTCTTTTCCTTCTTTGGAACCCTCGAAAGAATTACAAACATGGTTAGTGGCTCCTGAATCTAATATCCAAGAAGTAGATAAATCTGCCACATTTCTAGTTCCTAACAAACTTAGGAAGCCCATACCTTGTTTGCTTTTGAGGGACTCTAGGTAGATGGGATGTTTCTTTTCCAAAGGCCCATCTCATCACAAAGGAAACACTTTCCTTTGATGTTCTCTTTGGCCTTCTTTTTCATGGGTTTGGCCTTGACCCTATTTGGGCCTTCTTTTCATTGGACCCTTCTTCTTTCCTTGCCCTTACCCTTGGCTTAGAAGAAGCTTACATTAGCCTCGGCCCATGAGCCTTAATATTCAATATTTCCTCCGTGCTCAGAGGGTATTCATCAACTCACTCAAGGTGTAATCCTTGTGTTGAGCTCATAGTCCAACTTAAACCGCTGAAAAGAAGAGTTTAAGCTATTGATGATCATAATCATCTGCGTGTCCGCATCCATATCCGCCCCAAGCATCTTAGCCTCGAATGTAGAGATTACCTTCATCATGTAATCCCGACCGGTTCACCGTGTTTCTGCGAGATTATGAAAGGTTTGGATAGCTTTCACTCTTGCAGACTAGTCCTCACACTAAACATCTCATGTAGGTGATGGACCATTGACTAGCAGTTTTCATACAAGCATTTTGTTTTGCAACATGCCACGATGTAAGCTTTAATATAATACTTAGTAGTCTTGTCGAAGATTCGCCAACGCCATGTTGTTGGACTTGCTTAGGAGTTGCATCTCCACTTAGAGGTGTAGGCTCATTTTCGATTAACACCCATGAAACACGCTTCATATTGAAGAACAATGTCAAGGTTACGTCTCCATTCATTAAACTTGTCTCCATTTTCCAATTTGTTATTAGTCGAGAAGCGGGGTGAGTGGATTCATTTTGTGGTTGATTATGTCCAAAATATAAATTATTAAAACATGAGCATACTAGTCAACAATTTATGGAACTTTGTATAAAATCATGATGCATGTATGCATGATGATAGATTTAACAAAACTTAAAAATTAAAACATTATACGATTTGTTATTTTCTTATCTATAACAGACTAAGTGACGGTGGGCCATCTTATCTATTAAAAGAAAAAGCTGGGACCCTCCCACTCAAAAACTACCAAGCATCTCATGCTCAATTTTTAAGAAGCGTTTTAATTTGGTCCATACTTTTACCAACAGAGCTACAAAGGCGGTTTATTGATAAAAATGTTGAGTGTATAACCATTTGATTCATTCACTAAAGATACCTACAAATCATGCCTCGGTGGGAGGTCATATTTGCTATCATTAAGTGGACTTATCCTTAAGGAGACCCAAACCATGCAAGATCTAGGATCCATGCCCTCCGATGGGGAGTAACACTTCACCATATGCAAACGGGTCATCATTTGGAGACCGTGGACTCTTACAGGAGCATCCTCTCCCACTCAATCTTTTTGGGCTTTAAGTTTTAAATACCATCTTGTCTAGATGCAATTTATTATCCATCCTATATTGTTTCATTATGTATCTCATACATAATGAATGCATAACAAAGGCCTAGGGTTGGCAATTTTCTAAATGACATGCAATCACATAATATCACATATTACAAGCATTCATTTCTCCATTCATCACATGAACTAATAAAGCCTCTTTTGATTGTCCATCCTAGAAACATAAAATAATTACAAGCCTTTTAGGCCCAAAATATGCTTCTTCATCTTGGATCTTCCACTTTGAACTCTTCGCTAACATGATCCGGCCCATCCGGTAAACAAAATGTAATGGAATTTATGAAATTAGAATTTTTTCATTTTGAAAAATAAAATTCCAGCACTAGATTTTTAGAAAACCAAATCTTTGTTTTGACAAAAAAATCCAGCACTTGTTTTATTAAAACCGAAACTCATTTCATGAAAATTAAACACAGCACTTAGTATTTTAGCAAAACCGAAATTGGATTCTTTGAAACAAAAAACAAGCACTTGTTTTCCAATCATAACTGAAATATGATTCATTGAAACAAAAAATTCCAGCAACTTAGTTTTCACAAAACTTATGCCAAAACACAAAAAGATACATCGAAAATTTTACCTTTCCATTTCTTCAATCCATGGCTGCTCCTTCTTCATCATTACATCAATTTGTACATTACAAAATCAAATAAAATAGAAAAAAGAAACCAAGGAAGAAACATGGTGATGATAGACCACCCTCCTTGTTACAACCAAATGAAGAAATCATACAAGATAAAATTTAACTTTTATGGACAACCAAAAGAGCAACATACACCATATATATTTCTATCACATAAAATATGCAGTATACATAAAAGATTGCCAACCCATGCATCCACCATATAGGAACCGAAATCATGCATGAAAACCAGGCTCGATACCAATTGTTGGATCGGAAAAGAAAGCATGCTTAGTTTGGAGAAGCGATAGATTTCAAAACTTTTAAGAAATCATCTTGCAGTGGAAGCAATATATCCAAATCAATATGCTAATCCATACATGATATGGTATAAGGATAATAAAACCAAGAACAAGATAAAAGGAATTACCGACTCCTTAACTACAACTTTAAATCCTCATTGCTTATCCTCTCCTTCTTGTATCCAAATCCTTTGCCTTTGAGTCTTTTCCTTTAGCAATCTATCTTCTTCCTTGTAGTAGTATCCTCTACCAATTAGATTTACCACTTGTTCTTCAAGGACAACTAGGTTAACAAAATCCTTTGGTGGGAAAGGAGAAGAAATATTTGGAGGAGATTTTCTTAGAAGAAGAAGAACCAAAATTGAAACTCTTTGAATTCTTTTCACTTAGGAATTTCGGTTCTCTCTTGCATGAAAAGAGAGAATGTCTAAAAACATGCAAGAACCCTTTCTTACATCTCAATTTCGAAATATGCATGAAATGGAAAGAGTGAGAGGCATCCAATGCATCACTTACATTAATCACTCATCAAATAGCCAATAAATGAGACTTACTTCATTTATCTTTAAATGGCTATTTGAAAAGACCATAACCTATAATTGAATACCCATTTCGGTTTGGCAAGAAGAAAGAAGGAAGATTGTCCATCTAATGCACATCTTTCATCTTTAATCTAATGAATGCAAATAGGTTACATGCCAACATTAAAAGCCAACCATTAAACCATTTAATGGTAAGTTCATAACTCCATTTAATAATGATGAACCATAATAAAGACCATCTTTATTTAGTATTTTAATGTCAAATGTGGTTACACATCTAACCTAACACAATTTCGAAATTGCTTCTTCTCCATTTAAAAAAATTGTTTTAATATAATTAATCTAATCAATTACATTAAACCAAAACAAACCCATTTCTAAATGAACATATGGGCTTCCAATTAACCATTAATTAGTATAAGCCCATCATTCAATTATGGACTTCTAAAGCCTCCAAACTACTTCTTACTTAGCTTGATAACCTTCCTTAAAGCCAAGTGGGGAATCTTATTGGACTTTGATAATTCAGCTCCGATAAGCCCGAAATAATTCAATCTCATTGGAATTAATTCTAGCTTATTAACTAAATGTCATTCCACTAAAGACAATTAGTTGAACTCTTGAATTATTAAATATTATGAGAATATGTCAATTGCAAACCCTATTTAGAACCTTATTATAGCCATCCGCACAACAAAGGGTAAAATTACCGTTTTGCCCTTATGTTGGTTTTTCCTTCTAGATCTCTCATTTTACTTTATATGGTGATTAACACATAAGATCTCATCTTAGTGTTAAGACTTGATGGGTAGCTAGTCCATCAAACTCTGGCGCCAGATTTAATCACCAAATCTCCTTAAAACATCTAGAAGAGATGATAACACTATAAACTCTTTATTTGAGTGAATGTTCACGATACATGTTTCAATTAATATTTCCAATGGCAACCTTTGGATTAACACCTGTAAAAATCCATTACGATCATATCAAAATTATAATGAAACACGTATGAGTTCACCACTCATCAAGATTGTGGTTCATAATAAGCGAATGCTTAAGTTGTATGTTTAAGATTAAAGTAACGGCCCACTTTATTCTTGAAAACATACTTGATTCCGAATTCATTTAATAGTGCCATTATCGATAGTCTACTACTATCATGATATGAAACTCATCATTCCCTTTAAGTAAACTCCTTTACTTATATGGAGATAAATCGCAACACTACGATCTAAACCATAATCAAGCGACCAACTTGATTATTCAACTGTGAATCAATTAATTGATTCTAATAATATACATGTTTCCCATACATCTCTATGTATATGTATATTACTTACAAATGAATCTTGGTACCTTATGACCAGATATATAATGCTCATACAGATAAAACCAAACTCTTTGTTTTATTAATAATAAATATTTTCATTACAAAGCTCAGGCGAAGAAGATAAAGTTACATGTAAACACACTTGCTTTCGGTACTATATTTACATAACTCCAACAGAGGTTTGGTAAGAAGGGCAAGTTGAGTCCGAGATATGTAGGTCCTTATGAGATTCTTGAGAGGATCGGACCACTAGCTTATAGGTTGGTAGCCGCCATCGAATTATCCGAGAATACATGGCGTTTTCATATGTCTATCTTTGAGGAGGTATAGATCGGATCCATCCCACATCATTCAGACCACTGAGGTTCATTTGAGAGATGATTTGAGTTATGAGGAGACTCCAATGAAGATTTTGGACACCAAGGAGAAGGTCTTAAGGAACAAGACAATTTAGCTAGTCAAAGTCCTGTGGAGAAATCATTCTGTTGAAGAGGCCACGTGGGAGCCCTTGGAAGCCATGAAGGAGAAGTATCCATACCTCTTCAATGAATCAGGTAAGAATTTCGAGGACGAAATTCTATAAGGGGGAGATATGTTGGCCCCTGAATTTTTTTTATTTGATTAAGCATGATTAGATTAATTTTTGAGGTCTTGATAGACTTGTGTGTGTTGGAAATTAATTAACATGTTAATGTTAATAAGGTTATGTGACATAAGAGAATAAATTGAAGTGTTAGAAGTGGTAAGTTGCATTAAGGGCATTTTAGGCATGTCACTTAAGGAAGAAAGAACATAAGCTTTTAAGTAAGGGAAAAATAGATTTTGTGCAAGCATTAGTGGTATAAAAGGCAAGAGTAATGAGTTGCCTTTCATTTTAAAGAAGCAAAAACGAAATTGGAGGGAGAAAGAGAGAGAAAGTGTTGTAAGCAAAGGAGAGAAAAAGAGAGTTGAGCTAGGTTTTGATTTTTCTAAGTCTTCAAGGGTGATTTTTGAAGTTATTCAAGAAGGAAAAAGAAAGAGGAAGGTTCAACCTTCCATTAGAGCCAAGAAAATCCTTTGTTGGGTGAAGATTCAAGGTAAGTTATTTTTAAGGTTTTGGATTTTTGGAGTGGTTGTGGTTCAAAGAGCTTAGGAAATGGATGGGTTTAGGTATTCTAGGATCAATTTCATGTATTGGGTTCTTTAGGTTTTCCAATTTGGATTCCTTTTGATTTGGGGGATTTTGTTTTTGTTAAGGGAGGCAGGAGGAGCTAAAAGAGAAGACACATCCTTGAACAAGCTTCAAGCAAGAAAAATCAGGTGGGTGACATCTTTATAATTGTGTTAATAAGCTATTAAATGTTCTTCAATAATTGTTATTAATGATTTTTCCAACTACCTCTTAAATGAGCATTTATTGTTCTTCAAATGATTGAGAATTTACCATATGTGGTTGTGTGAGAATTTTTGGAATGAATTGCAATTACTTTGCAATTATTGTTTTTGTTGCTTTTAAATCAGTTGAAAAGTGACTGTTATGATTGGTATGGGATTTTGGTTGTAGAATTGTGAAATATGTCATGTGCATAAAAAACAAGTTTTCAAGAATGTGCCATTTGGGCAAAATATTTTCAGTTCATGAATTGCATATTATGTGGGTTTGGTTTAGTCCATCCAAGAATTGTCACGTGCACGTTGACCAAGTCAAGGCTTCTCTCGCTTACCCGCTAGTGGCCCGGAGCTCCTTATGGACTCCCTCAAGTTTACGACTACACAAGACCATTATATGGAATTGTATTGTTCGTCATGTTTATGGACTTGCCAAGCCATTTGTGATGTGTTTATGTGTTTACATGTGTTGACAAGTTTGAAGAATGCTTGACTTATGAGAATTGTGATTTTGGTATATCAAAGTTAAGAAATATATGCTTTATGGACTTTTCTTTAATCTGGAATGTTTCAAGTGGTTTTTGCTTATTGCCAATTATAAAGCTGTTACCCATGAGCGTTAAGCTCACCCCCTCACCTTCCAACCCACAGGTGATGAGTAAGTTAGCAAGTGATCGAGATGAGCGCTAAGGCATCACTCCATTTTGCACCTTTGTTCTTTTGATCCTTGAAAGTTGGAATTTGTAAAACAATGCTTTAGTTGCATTTTGAGAAATTATTGATTTAGTAAAGTTTGTATTTATGGACTATGTTGTAAGTGGCTTGAAATGCCTACCAAAGCATTGTAAAACTCTTATTTTGATGCAAATGAAATAAAAATGCAATATGGTTGTTTACGGCTTCTCAAGTTTTTCATTGCTATTTTCAACCTTTCATAAGGGTAGGATTGAGTTCTAGATTCAAGTAAAATTATGGAATTATTTAGGTAGACTTGATAAAATTTGTCTTCTTGGAAGTTCTATAAAATCTTTTAATCTTTCTAATGATATGAAGTTTGTGATTTTTGGATGTCGGAATGGAGAGATATGAGTGTTACAAGTTAAGATGCTGCTTATGATTTGTGGTTGTGACAACTAGGGTGATAGATGGGAAATTGGGGCTTTGATGAACCAAATGAGTTGGGATTTGAGACGTTTGTGAAATGAATTTGTGGTTGGATTATTATGAAGTGTTTAGGCATTAGAATAAGTGAATTTGTGAAGATTATAAGTGTATATGGTATTAGGATGGAAGTTGGAAGCACTAGAGAGGCATTGGGGGACCTTGGGGAACCCCAATGTCCGTTTAACAGACATAAGGTCCTTTAAATGGACGTTCTTGGGTGTAAAAGCACCCCTTGGACTTCATGTCCGTTTAACAGACTTTCTCGGCCAAAGGAGCTCCCAAACCCGATACATGTCCGTTTTTAACGGACATTCACTGGTCAGCTTTAGGTAATGGAGATTTTTGACACTTTTAGAGACAGAATCTGATTTTTTGGTCTTCATGAAAGTTGTATATCTAGAAATCTTATTTCAAATGGTCTAAAAACGAACATATTTTGAAATATAAATTGAACGTTATGGCAATCGCGCCAAGAGAGGTACAAATTGATTGAGGGTATAAACATGTTATTTTCTTTTGGGCATAACTCCCTCATCCGACCTCCAAATGAAGTGATTCTTAAAGCAATGGATTTCTAACATTTGTGGCTATCTCTCCATGAAAAATGGTATCTTTTGGAGTTATTTTGAGGAAGTTTGCATTAAAGTAAGTGAGGGGTCGATTAGGAGAGCATAATTGGAGTATGTGCATGCTTTAGTTTTTTTTAAGCATATCATGAGCTTTAGAGCTCCGATTGAGATGATTTTTGCTTCAAAGCAAACTAGAGGCTTAGAGCTTCAATTTCTATGAAGAAGTCAAGATGTGATTTTGATATTTGATTAGTGTGCGCTCACCACTATTGTGGAATGACAGCAAATGACCGACAGGGTTTGAAGCACAAGGTTTAAGACTCCAAATGTTGGGCTCCGAAAACGGGGTTAACAGTTGTGGTATCTGAATGGTCAAGTTTCATGATTTCCTAAGAGTTGGATTCTGTAAACAAGTGGGGTCCAACAGATAGATTATGGCAAACAATTTGAGAAGCCTTGAAGGATAATCCGTCCCAAAGCCTCCTTATTTCAATGAAAATAACTACTCATACTAGAAAGAGAGAATGACCATCTATCTCCAATCTATAGATACTGAAGTATGGTAAGCCATCAGAGTTGGAGCTACACTTCCCGCTATCGATAATGTAGAAATGTAGTTTGATGCTAACACAGATTAAGAAGTGAACATAACAAAATAATTGCATCTAAGTATAGTAAGAGATGTAATGATACTTAATGTAAAAGACAAGGGTAAATGGATAATTTGTTTGTTTCGGCATGGATATACATGCTTAGATGTAAGATATGTATGGAAACTTTTGATATGTTTGCTTGGATGTGTTTTCACGTTGCTTTTGTAGGATAAGACTAAAGTTAGTTGATTTAAGATGTGTACCTCGCTATTTGGATAGGTTCTACTAAATATACTTCTGTAATTTGGCCATATCTTTTCTCGTAGACCTCTGAATTGGATAATTTTAATTCGAGATTAAGTTGGAGACATAGATCTAAAAATTTTACAAAGGAACCAAAATTTGATTCTACTTCTAAGAGCTTTGAATTATGTTTTGAAATTAAATTCTGACTACTATCCTTGTTTTCAAATAGCCTGTAGTTTTTAGGTATAACTCCCAATATAATTAACCAAATTGCATGAAACTTATGATATTAGAAACTTAAGACATAAGGGAATGAAATAAATTGATAATATTATAGGCAAATATGGGAAATAAAAGAAGAAGAATGACTAATATGCAATTTTCCTAAAGCCAACTCATGGACCAATAAGAATAAAAAATGTGTGTCCAATAGAATTGTAACACATGGTCTAATAGAATTGTAACACGTGGTCCAATAGAATTGTAAGACATGGTCTAATACAATTTTAACACATGGTCTAATAGAATTGTAACACATGGTCCAAAGGGATTGTAACACATGGTCCATTGAGTTGTAACATATGGTCTAATAGGATTGAAACATATGTCTAAAGGCATATGGAGAGGGGAGATGGATGAAACTTTGATGGTTTAATTTTAGATTTTTCTCCTCTCCATTTCTCCTTCTTCACCCTATCATTTTTCACTTGGTGATTCAAGCAAAGTCAAAAAGGAAGAGAAGGAAAAACATTAGAGAACTACTTCGCCAATTTTAAGGTTTGGGACTTCACTTAGTTAATTTCTACATTTGCGTACATTTGAATGTGTGAAAAGATTAATTTGGATCTATAATGGTTTCTAGGATGAGAATTTGGTGCAATTTTGGTGTTATCTTGTATATAATTGGTTGAATATGACAAGAGAGTATCATGTAGTAGAATCCTGTCTAGGGTTCGTTAAACCAGTCACATTTTTTGAGTCATAAATTGGCCTAAAGATCTCTAAATTTAGTGATTTCAGTTGTAAATAAAACCTAAGACATATAAATAAAAGTCTTTACAAGAGACTTTGACTTAATTCTAGCTTTATGACCTTGCAAATTAAGATAAAAAATGGTGACCTGATGCTGCCCCTATTTTGAAGTAGCTTATGATATTTCATCTATATCTCATGAGTTAGGAGTCCAAATGACCTGATTGTTAGTTCTATAGAAACAAGAGACATAGAGGGAAAATTTTCTAGAAGACCTAGAAACCCAGTTCTGACGTTTTGTATATGAATAATAAGGAATAAGTAGTGGTATTAATAGAGAAAGTGATTGCCACGACCATGGCATTATTATTTTTTTCAATTTCTACTGCATCTTATCCAAATGAATGTGTATGATAATTTTTCAAACACTTAGAAATAAATGAAAATAGGATTTATCATATGTGAATTGGTGATTGACTGATTGAATGGATATAAAGATTCATTTTAAGCATAATGCATTCCAAAGAAAATTTACATGTACATAAATAATTTGTTTGCTATGTATTACTCATATGTGTATAGTATGATTATACAACTGTGATTTTGACACCCCTCTAATGGTGATTAGTTATGAATTGCATGTATGAACACAAATATAGATTTCATGACTTGAAATTTATATCATATGACTTGTCAATATATAAATTGTGAAATTGAAAAATGGTTAAAGGAAATGTTACAATGCATGCTCTATTATCTTTGTGGTGGATATATGGGCATACCTATAGGGTTACAGTGTAGCTGCTACAGTTTGTCACCACCAATGTCCACAGTTCGATACCTTCGGGCATCCACAGTTTGATACCTTTAGATATCCACAACACTCATTATCTACACCCATAGAAAATGTGAAAACTTAACACAAAAGGAAACTTAATAGTCATAAATAAGAAATACAACATGATAACATTAATAATTGGTATTGATGAGCATTTGTATTGGTTTAATGATGAATTTTAACGATGTGCAATTATATTGATAATTTGTATCGATAAGCATTAAATGTTAATATTTAGCTTACAATTTTTCATTTTTGGTATATGGATAATAGGTTGATGCATATTTTCATCATAAGCTTTACTTAAGTATGCAATCATTGTTTTCATGAGTATTGAATATCAATTTTGGTTCATGAATGTGAATTTATGGTATTTGAGTTATGATATTTCTAAATGTATGTATTTGGAGGATGATTGCTATGAGTGATAATCCAAACTAATTGTTTTCCTTACTAAGCTTGCAAGCTTAGCACGGGTGTTAATCCATATAGGTCCAAGTCATAAGAGTGAGGTATAGGGAACATCTGTAAGGATCGAGGCCAACAGATAGAAGAAAAAGTACTTTTGAAATATGTTTATAGTTAAAGATGATTGTACATGTAATAAAGAAAAGAAATTGTATGTTTTCTTTTATATTACTATATAAATATAAAGATGTATTACTATTATTATTGATAATGTTAAGCATTGGGGAGTTTTGTAATATGTATATGTATAACATTGAATAAAATTATATACCTTGAATGAATGTACAGGAATTTGATTGTTATGTGTGTGGATGGTTATGGGTTCTAAATAGGGGGTGTTACAAAAGAAATGCACAACAGAACACCAAAGAAAAACATCATCTGATCTTTGCCCTATCACCAGAAGAATATGAAAAGATATCCTACTGCTCTACAACAAAGGAAATGTGGGATAAACTTCAAGTCACCTTTGAACGAACGAATGAGGTAAAGAAACATAGAATAAGTTTTTTAGTACATCAATGCAAAACTATTTGTAACATCCCTCTCCCGTGTGACCCGAACCCGACATCGATGGTGATATCTGAGTCTGTGCCCCGCGAGGGTGGCGTACTACATCACTCAGACGAAAACTCAGTATCAACTTTTTTTTATAAAGACATTCATACGAGCGAAAAACAGTGGACAATTTGAGCCCACGTTAATTTGTAAACATTTTCAGTCATTACAAACATTCAATAATAATTTAACATAGCCATTTAATGTACACAAATCCACAACCAAATTGAGCCCACTGTAAATACAAAGCATTATTTTACAGAGATTGCGGAATACAATTTTATGAGACACTAATGCAGACACGAACTGAACCCGACTCCTATCTTTCCTTGGCATGCAGTAGGCATACTCCCATGTCTAACGGAGTACTCTTCAAGGCCTGAAAATAATTACAAATTTTGGGTGAGTTTTGCGAACTCAGTGAGGAACCATCATCGATGGTTTGCCCAATTCATGCATCACTCAAGCAAATTACAGAGTGTATACAATAACAAGTTCAGAAGAAGCAAATCACAATTGTGTAATACACCCTTGCCTTTTTCCCATTTACTGTATTCAATCAAAATGTGTATGCAATGCATATGTGACACTTTCCCATTTTATTACAGTGTTGTAACCGAGCGCTTAAACAATTACACGAGAGCGTAGGCGAGGTCTAGGGAGTAGGAGAGCCCTCTGGGTATGCACTATCTCCCTTCGAGCTCGAGGCTCTTTTTCAGTATCAGTGGTGACTCTGGTCACAATTATTATTATCCGTTCATGTATTTGTGTATGAAATGCAATATGCCCAATATATCCAAGTCAGTATAAAACAGTCTACCACAGTAGAGGCAACGCAATGAAGCACAATAATAGCAAGCAATTTGACAATCGACACATCAAGGACACTTCTATATCAAATCTCCCAATTCATCGAACCATCCGTGTCTGGAACCCAGTCATAAACAAACACAATCACTAATCCCACCATTATTCCCCACATTAGACATATAATAATTGAAAGAACCATCTAGGTTACTCACCTGTACTTCTGAGCTAATACCTGGAAGTCTCAATAACGTCAGTGGATCGACGCTCCAAATGTGCCTCTATAATAGTTATAGTATATAAACATTACCAATTGTCCAAATCAGAAATATTTACGAATGCACATATAGCGATTTAAAATGTGTACAATGCATGTTCATGATATTCCCGGCCTTAATCCAATATTTCCATCACAAACATTCCATCTAAAAATTAGAAATCTAACGACACCGAAATTACTCAATTTGGGCCTCTATAGGTCCAAAAATAAACAAAACAACGACCAAAGAACCATTACCCAGACCCACGTCAATTTCTCGTCCAAGAATTCCCAATTTCTCATAAAACGAAATTAAATATTTCACGAATTCGATACCTCAAGAATTAGGTCAATCGGATGTCGGACGGAAAAGTTATAAGCAAAAGAATGAAAAATATATGATCCTAGTCGAATTGCCTGAGAATCCTAGTCGACTTAAGCTACTGTGTATGTCCTAGTCGACTTGTCTGAGGATGCAAGTCAACTTATGCTACTACAATGGCAGATCTGGAATAAACATCCTCCGACATACCAACTTCCACAGGGCATAACTCCCTACTCCAAACTTCAAATTGGACAAACTTTGTATCTATTTTATAGAGAAAAGAGAGCTCTACAAGTTTCATGAAGGATACAAAAACTAATTTCACCTCTAAGGGTGTCAAAAATACACTCAAAGTTACTGCCTTCACAATGCCTCTCAAAACATTGTAACATTTTGTCAAAACAGTGCAACATATTATAAAATCCATAACTTCTAATGCCCTTTGCTAAAAATTACAAGATTTATGCCAAATGAAATATAAGAATGTGACCTACAACTTTCATGAACAACATGAAATCAAATTCAATTGCTAAGTAGGTCAAACAATTTAATGAATGATTCTGCCCACTGAAACCACCTAAACTAAACAGAAAATTTATAAAAAGCATAACTTCTTACACAAATGTCAAAAGATTGCATAATTTATACCTATCAAAATATCAAACAGAATACTACACTTCTCATGAAGGGCGTAACAGTCAATTCCACCTTTAACAAACTCAAAACGGTCATGCAAGTGGCTGCCCTGATCACTAGTCAATGACCTAACTTAAGTCCAATCTTTGAAAATTCATAACTCCCAATTATGATATCCAAAACTAGTATAGTATATCTAATTTTCAAGATAATTTCTTACTCTACAAATTTCCAGAAGATCACTTGAGCCAATTCAAATCACAGAAATCTCTAAATTTGCTTCAAATCACAATACTCACAAAACCTACACTTATATCTAGGTTTCACCAAAATGCACATAACCAGTCAATAGTTAACAATTCATAACTCCATATACATAGGTACAATGCTTTTCAAACTTTCCATACCTCTAATTAACACAGAACTTTACATTTCTTCTTTTATAACCATGGTCTAATTCGGTCATTAAGGGCATTCAAATCTTCCATTAACAATCAGCTTTAACATGGAGTCACAGGTTGGACCCTGTCTGACTCAAAACATTATAACTCATTCATTTCACATCCAATTAAGGTGATTCAAAGTTTCATTTTCCATAAACTCATATGGCTATCACATATCCAAAGCCGGTTCGAAAATAATATAAATTGGATTTATTGTGATGTTTACACACCTGACCTGTTTCTGTTCTCTTCTGTATCACTAAGGTTAGGAACAACCTTCACTTATTCGGACATAGCTAGCAGAATCCTCATCCAATTAAAATTTCCTCTCTACATCTTTTAAATGACACATTCTTGAACATTTCGTAAGAAGAGCTCATCATCCAATTCCAACTCTAAGGTCCTCAAACAATTAACTTTCAGGTCTTAGCTCAATCTCGTTGGTGTTCTGAACCCGATTCAATTAGGGGCCTATTACTCTCATTTAGCTCACCCTAAAATCGTGGAACAATTCATGGAGATATTATACCTCTAGATCTACAACTTCTATGTTTTTAGTTTCTCTAGATTCACACGTTAAGTAGCTCAAAAAAAATTAAACAAATGGGGCCATGAATCTGTCTTTGTAATCTCAAACCATCCCAACTCAAGTTAATCATCATTTTTATTCAACTGAGCCATGCAATTAACCTTAAGTAATATCACAAGTAACTATAAAACCATCAAATAAACATATGATTTACCTTAAGCAAGCTTCCACTCTTCTAGACTTCACAATCTCACAATCCTCTCTAATTCTTTCCACCACACAATCATCATCATCACTTTGCAAGGGAAGCTAAGTTAGGCTCTTAGAAGCAAGATGAAGAGCAACAATTTTGGCTAGAACAAATGGAGAATTCAAGGGAGGAGAACCCACGAAGGAGAAGAAAAAAACTCACCTAAACACTTTTGTTTTCCTCTCCAACTTAGAAGTGTCGAGAATATAGCTTGAAATCAATGTGGGAGGATGATTGATCATGCCACTTGGCATGAAATAGGAGAAAAAGACAAAACTTGATAGTGACTTTAAAATAAAGAACCCTAATACATGAAATTTCTAAATCCATGGTCCCAATTATAATCCCAACGTCATTTACCCAATATTCCACTATCATTGGGCAGAAATTTCCAGTACCGAAAACCAATCGGTCCACTGCGTTGCGATTTTTTCGGTCCGGATTTTTTTTCTCCAGAAAAATTCTTAAAATTTTCCAAAAATATAAAAAACATAACAATCCACTCCAATTAAATTTTCAAGCCCATAAACCACATTTTCCAAAACAAAATCCCATTTAGGCACAAATACTGGGAAATGTCATGAATGCATGTACACTCATTTTCATGTGTAATTTCACTATTCATGAATCGGGTGTGCATGAATATTTCAAAATAAAGCCTAAACCCTCTTAATCCTTTGCAAAATTACCATTCTACCCTTCCCATCGGGGGTGGGATGTTACAACTCCCCCCTCCTAATAAAAATTTCGTCCCTGAAATTCTTATATGATTGATCAAAAATGTAGGGAAATTATTTTGTTCATTACTTCTCTCTTTCCCATTTACTCCACTACTCGAATACTTTCTGTCAATTGACTATAGTCAATGCAATCCACTACCCTTTTTCTTTCTTCAATTATCACAATGTCATAACTGTTTCCTCATGATTCATCACTCTCGGCATCAATAACACATATATGTCGGATCATAACACTATTTCCTAACCTTATCCATGTAACATTGTGTGAATCCGAAACATCTTTTATGTTTATACCAATTTAGCAATCCTTAGTTCTCCTCACACCATAGTTGCATATAGACCAATTTATGTCGAATTTAGTTTCCCATATTTACTCCTTTATCTCCATCTAAGTGTCTCTTGGTCGAGGTGATACACTTCGAAGTATTTCATTTATCGCTTATTAGATTACATCTCTTTAGTGTTAAAACATTAATCTCGTAAGATTCCATAACCTCAATATTAATCAACTCGACTCATTTTCATTAACTTGGATTACTTAACCCAGACATGATTCATTTCACTTATCAACATTATCTCAAATCAATCATGGCCTTCGACTATTTTTAGGCCCTGTTCACTTTAATATAGGGGTGAACGACTCCTTTTCGATGGTAAGACCCTTATACACTATTCGAATGGTGTCACCAATATAAAGATTGTCATGCCCACAATCATTCTGAACGATACATCAATCTCATGTCCCAATGAACTCCAAAAATATCAGTTTTACACTTGTCTCCAGCAGTCAAGTCTGTTGGTTATTCGCACATATAATGTAGCGCCCCCTTACCGTAGGGTACGCACCAGGACGCCCGTGGGTCGTTCCGACGCATATCCCACAACAAGGAAGTGCTACTATCGAAAACAATCACTAGATACTCGTATGGCATCAATACAATTAAACCGCATTATGCAAATCACTAAAATTTAAAACCATAATAATGTTTCATTCATATCATCAATCCAAAATATAGACAAGTCTATCAGTTCCCTACAGTCTCAATACAATAACCCAAATAGGAAACTGATACAAAAGTCTATACTAATTCATCCTCAAAATCGTCGGTGGCCGATCACCTGTGCCATCGCTTCACTTGCCCACGTACTCGCACAGCAGGAAACGTCTATCTCGGTAGCTAGAAATCTACTAACGTTGTCCTGAAAAATATTTGCAATGTTGGGTGAGTTTACGAACTCAATGAGAAACCATCATCGATGCTTCACCCAACTCATGCATATACACATAATATATCACAATATATCACACAGTCACAATACACAATCAGAAACACTTTGCACATTTTCACTACAATCATACAATAGATAGGTCACTGAGAAGTTATCACATACTACACGCATTCTCACTTTTCACAACACAGTCAGATGCATAATGCATGCCAATTCTTATTTTATGTCAGTGTTGTGACTGAGCATCAATATTGTCCCGATTTGGCACATTTCACAATAATCACATTTTTGGCAAGTAGGAGAGCCCTCAGGGTATGCACTACTGCCCACTCACATTAGGGATAGGAGAGCCCTCTGGGTATGCACTATTTCCCTTTTTGGCCTTAGGCCCTTTTCACTGATAATCGAGCTTAAAGCTCTGATCACTAATTGCTCCAGTTACAACTGTTAATTTACCGCTTTTAATCATGCCTAGAATGCACTCACACTTGCACAATCAATAACACAATTCAATCGATTCAATTTATCGTATTCAGAACACTTACTCATAATTCTATACACTGATTCACAATCACAAGGACTCACATTGTCAAACAATTTACACAATCACAGCACATTTAACACACAAAGATTGAGGAACCAACTAGGTTACTCACCTGTAACTTCCGAAACTCTTTCGAAGTCCCAGCAATATCCGTGGACTGACGATCCAACGGTGCCTCTATAACAATTCAAACGAATTCTCATCACTAGATGCTAAATCAAAGGAATTTAATAATGCACATGTCTCAAATTCAAAATTGTATGATGCATGATCATGATTTTCCAGCGCTCTAATCCCATTCCGCTATCTCTCGCTTCACAACCCAAAATTCACTATTTACTAAATCAATATCATCCATCGATTTCACAAATCTCTCATTTAAACACTAATTATACTCCAATTGTCACAACGTAACTCTTAGGTTGCATTTGATACTGTAATTGCCTCTCTTTCAATAATTACGATTCCTCTAACCAAAATTATAACTCTCAGTCTTTACCATAATTGTAGACCTCTTTCTCTAGTTCATAGCAAATCAAGAATCACCTCAATTGGAGGTCTACACTAAAAGTTATGCCCAATAAACCAAATTGATCCCATTCAAAATTTTGTCCTACTTGCTGCCTTCGCCTCTCTCGCCAGGCATGAAAAGGGACGCTCGCCGATCGTCGCGACGTCTCACTCGTCACTCGTCGCGACGTGCACTCGTCGCGGCGTAAGCTTATTTCTACGTTGCGACGTATAACTCGCTGCTCATCACGACGTCTAATTATTTTTACGTCGCGACGTGCGAACCCTGGTTCGTCTTCTCCGATCGACTTTCATTCTTTCTCTCTCTAAAAACCATCATTAACTCACTCCAACTACCCAAACTAACACCTTAAACACCATAAATGCAACAAACCATAATAAATAACAACATTAAACTCAATAAACTTACCAAATCAAAGCTCAATCGATAACTCTAAAATCTCCGAAAATCAACAACTCTTTCTCTTTTCTTCCACAACCACGATGAAGCTTTAAACTCCACCAATCTCCATTTTCTCAAGGATTATCTAGGCTCGCACCAAAGGGAAGAAAACCAGCAACGATCGGAAGCTCACACCTAAGGAAGAATCGGAAATCACTAACGCAGATAAGAGAAATTTTGCCCTAGGAGAGAGTCTTCTGATTTCAAAACATAACATATATATAAAGGGGGTTGATCTCAACTTAAAACTTATAAGACTAAGTCCTCAATTTCTTTTAATCTCAGTCTCTAATTCAATGGCTCATCACAAAAATTCCTAAACTCACAGATCTAAATTTTCCAAGCCAATTGCCACTCAATTTCAGAACCGGAACCCAAAATCATCAGTCTCTAAGTCATTTTCCCGGTCCGGACACATAACTCTAATAATTCCAGAAAAATTCTCATAATTCCTCAAAAATATAAAATACACAATCCCATACTCAAATTTCACTTTCCAATCCCAAAAACTCAAATTCAAATTATTCCTTAATTCTCAAGTTTCAATTCTCACTCTAAATCAACTATACAAACCCAATAATCCCAACATTCTTAATCAATCATAATTCACATAATTATCTCAAATTCACAATTCAAAATGTAATCACAATCAAATGCCGGAACAATCATGAATGCATGTCACTAAGCATATGCATGTGCAAAATGATCAACCTCTTTATAATCAGAGGCCACAAAGCACTCGATCACAATTTATGCAATAACAGAACTACCCGTACCAATATGCTCATCGCATCGGTAACGGGATGCTACAATTCTCCCCTCCTAAAAGAAATTTTCGTCCCGAAATTTCATACCTGACTGGTCGAACAGATGAGGGTACTGCCTCCTCAAGTGCTCCTCAGTCTCCCAAGTTGCTTCCTCTGATGAGTGGTTCTTCCATAGGACTTTCACCAATGGAGTCACCCTGCTCCTCAATTGCTTGACCCGAGATCCGATAATCAGACCGCCTCAACATAACTCAGATCACTAGCTATCTCAATCTCTTGAGCCAATCACATGAGTCGGGTGCAGTCAATATCTCCTAGCATACTCACATGAAACACATCATGCAACCGGGACATCTCACTAAGCAAAGCCAATCTATAGGCCAACGGTCCAATCCTCTCAGTAATCTCATACAGACCGACATACCTGGACTCAACTTGCCCTTACGGCCAAATCTCAACACTCCTCTCCAAGGTGACACTCGGAGGAATACTCTATAACCCACACTATACTCCATCTCACGCCGATGCTAATCCACATAACTCTTCTTTCTATCCTGAGCCGCCTTAATGCGACTCCGAATCAATCTCACTTTATCCACTATATCCTGGATCAGCTCGGGACCCTCAAGCATCCTCACACCCTCTTCATCCCAAAGAAAGAGGTGATCTACACGGTCTCCCATATAAGGCCTCATACACGGTGCCATCCAATCTTTCTCGCAATCGATTATTGCACGAAACTCAACCAGAGCCAAATAATGATCCCAAGCACCTCAACTCCAATACACAAGCTCTCAAAGATATCACTCAATAGCCTTGATCGTCCTCTCACTCGCCCATCATGTTCGAGGATGAAATGTTGTACTAAAGTTCAACCTCGAACCCACAGCTGACTGCAGGCTCCTCCAGAACCTCGAAGTAAATCTGGGATCCCTATCTAACACTATCGATACTGGGCAGTCGCACAATCTCTGCCACATACTTCTGGGCCAACTGATCGAGAGTGTTATTATCTCGCACGGGCAAGAAGTGAGCCGATTTGGTCAACCGGTCCACTATGACCCAGATCACATCATGCTGCCTCGGCGTCCTAGGCAACCCCATAATAAAATCCATAGTAATCCGCTCCAATTTCCACTTCGGAATGGGTAACGAATGCAATCTCCCAACTGGGGCCTGGTGCTCAGCCTTAACCTGCTGGCACGTCAAACACAGAGAAACGAACTTTGCCACTTGCCTCTTCATACCTGGCCACCAGAAATGCAACTTAAGGGTATTATACATCTTGGTAGTACCAGGATGCATAGCATAAGCGACCACATGCGCCTCCTCCAAAATCTCTCGTCTCAGATCATCTACGTCCGGAACACATAATCTCTGACCCATCCAAAGAGTCTCATCTCTCAACTCAAAATCTGAACCCTGACCAGCTCTAACTCTATCAATCAATCTCACTAACACTGGATCCCGATCTTGGACTCTCCTGATCCGATCATGCAGCATCGGCCTAAGCCTCAACGTAGCAATCAAAGCTCCATCCTGAGCCAAATCCATCTGCACATTAAGCGCTCTCAACTGAATCAAACCAGACAATCTCCCAATCCGAATCTGAGCTGCACTAACATGAGATCTCCTACTCAACGCATCTGCCACCACATTGGCCTTCCCTGGATGATACTCAATCGTGCAGTCATAGTCCTTCAGAAGCTCAATCCATCTCCTCTGCCTCATATTCAGCTCTCGCTGACTCAACAGATATCTCGATCAGATGATCAAGAAGATCTGAACGCGTCTCCCATACAAATAATGTCTCCAGATCTTCAAAGCAAACACCACTACTGACCAACTCCAAATCATGCCTCGGATAATTAACCTCGTGAGACCTCAATCGTCTCGAGGCATACGCTTATAACTCTCCCATGCCGCATCGTAACCGCTTAATCCTCGCTCAAGCATTACTAAATACCTCAAAACCTCCGGACCCTGACGGCAAAGCTAACACTGGCGCCATAGTCAATAGATGTCTAAGCTCCTCAAAACTCTTCTGACACTCATCAGTCCATCTAAAAGCCACATTCTTCCTCAGAAGTTTTGTCAAAGGGCTGAGATCACTAAAAACCCCTCGATAAACCTCCGGTAATAACCTGCCAATCCGAGGAAACTCCTCAACTCTGGCACATTCCTCAGAATTTCCCAACTCCTCACTGCCTCAATCTTGTGAGGATCCACCCGGATACCCTCACCGCACCTGATGTGGCCTAAGAACACCACCTCATCCAGCCAAAATTCACATTTTGTGAATTTGGCATACAACTGCCTCTCCCTCATGATCTGCAACACAATCCTCAGATGCTCCGCATGCTCCTGTCTACTCCTCGAATAACCAGAATATCATCAATAAACACAATCACGAACTGATCCAGGTAGGGCTGAAAGACCTTATTCATCAAGGCCATAAAGGCTGTCGGGGCATTAGTCAACCCAAACGGCATCACTAAGAACTCAAAATGCCCATACCTACTCCTGAAAGCACTCTTAGGCACATCGGCTTCTGCAATCCTCAACTGATAATAACCTGACCTCAAGTCCAACTTAGTAAACACCTGAGCTCCCTGCAACTGGTGAAATAGATCATCGATCCTAGGCAGCGGATACTTATTCTTCACTGTCACTCGATTCAGCTGCCTATAATCGATGCACATTCTCAAAGTCCCATACTTCTTCTTCACAAACAACACTGGAGCTCCCCACGGCGAAACACTGGGTCTAATGAATCCCTTATCCAACAACTCCTGCAACTGAGCCTTAAGCTCCCTCTGTTCCACCGGTGCCATCCTATATGGAGGTATAGATATAGGAGCGGTACCTAGAACGAGGTCAATCTCAAACTCCGTCTCCCGATCCGGCGGCAAATCCGGTAACTCATCAGAGAACACATCCAGAAATTCCCTAATCACGGGAATATCCTGCAACCTCTGCTCAACCCTGGAATCCACTACATGAGCCAAATACGCCTCACAACCTCCCTGCATCAATCTCAAAGCACTCATAAACGAAATCATCCTAGCTGGCACTGCTTGACTAATACCTCCAAAAACAGCTCTAGGCTGACCAGGAAATTCTAACATAACCTCCTTGGTATAACAATCCATCACGACCCTATCTTGCGAGTAGTCACCCATCCCTAGAATCAGATCAATCTCTCTCAAAGACAAAACTATCAGGTCTACACTCAACTCTGCCTGATCAATCACTATCGGACACCCCTTGCAGACTTCTCCCAAAATTGTCGTATTACCTAGAGGCGTACTCACCTCTAACCCACACTGCAATCTCTCCCTATCACAATGTAGTCTACATGTCACATGTGGTGCAATGAAAGAATGAGTGGATCCAGGATCCATCAATGCATATGCTTCAAAACCAGAAATCAGAAGCATACCCGCAACAACATCTAGAGACTCCTGAGCCTCCTATCGAGTCATAGCATAGACTCTAGCCTGGGACTGCTGGCGGCTGCTCGGTCCCTCGGTCCTCACTACGGACCCCTCGGCCCCTGAAACCCGATCCACCTCCACAGCTCTGCTGCACCATGGTATGACTGCCTGATCTACCAGTCATAGCGGACTGGGCCTCCACAGTAAAAGGACACTCTCGGAGCTGATGGTCCATGGAGCCACACTTGAGACATGCTCCGGTAAACCTCCAGCACTCCCCACTGTGTCTCCTCTCACAATACTCACATAGCGGGATAATCTGGCCTGAACCTCTGGCACCGCTATGGCCACCACTAGACTGAGCAAATCTGCCCCTCTGCCCAAATCTGGACTGTCTACCTCCTCTAGACGACCTAAAGGTCCTAGTCTGGCGCTTACTAAATCCTCTACTCTCACTACCCTGATTGCCACTCGATCTCTTGCCATCGGGGCCTGACCACTCACTTGGCTGGCTCATCTCGGTCGCCGATCCTCACCGCAGTGCCACAACTCAACGAAGGTGCTCATATCAGACCGGGCTAACCTAGTATGGATCTCCAGATTGAGCCCTCCCTCGAATCTCCAACACCTATCAAACTCGTTTATCAAAGCAGAGCATATCCCATCACCATTGAACCAACCTCATACTCACCAATCGACATCCGACCTGCCTCAACTCAAGAAACTCCCGCATCTTCATCTCTAAATACACCTTGGGCATGAAGTTATCTCAGAATGCCCTCAGAAAATCATCCTATGTCAACATGCAGGGCCTGGTAGAACTGCCCGGAACAGTCTTCCACCACTGATAAGCGGACCACAAGCAAAGACATCTGATAGTCAAAGCGCTCCTCAGAGTCGCGGTCCATCTGATCAAGGACTCTCTCTGTCCTCTCCAACCATCCCTCAGCCTCCGCAGGGTCGGTGCTGTCATAGAAGTCAACAGATCCCTGCTTGCACAGTCTATCATACCTCCTCTCCCGTCTCGCGGGAACTCTAGAAGGTAACTCATCATAATGAGGCATAGAGGACTCTCTACTAGCTCCCACGGATCCTAGGTCAGCTGGTTGATCCACTTGATCTCCAAGGATGGATGACTTAAAACAAACAAGAACCTGATCAATTTCTACTTTTCTCACTGAAATTCAAGCCTAAAATATACTATGCATAAAAGATGCCAAACCATGCTCTGATACCACCTAATGTAGCGCCCCCTTATCGTAGGGTACGCACCAGGACGCCTGTGGGTCGTTCCGACGCCTGTGGGTCGTTCCGACGTATATCCCACAACACTCGCATGGTATCAATACAATTAAACCGCATTATGCAAATCACTAAAATTTAAAACCATAATAATCTTTCATTCATATCATCAATCCAAAATATAGACAAGTCTATCAGTTCCCTACAGTCTCAATACAATAACCCAAAAAGGAAACCGATACAAAAGTCTACACTAAGTCATCCCCCAAAAATCGTCCCAGCTGACCGACCTGTGTGCCATCGCTTCACTTGCCCACGCACTCGCACAGCAGGAAACGTCTATCTCGGAAGCTAGAAATCTACTAACGTTGTCCTGAAAAATATTTGCAATGTTGGGTGAGTTTGCGAACTCAATGAGAAACCATCATCGATGGTTCACCCAACTCATGCATATACACATAATATATCACAATATATCACACAGTCACAATACACAATCAGAACACTATCAGACACTTTACACATTTTCACTACAATCATACATTAGATAGGTCACTGAGAAGTTATCACATACTACATGCATTCTCACTTTTCATAACACAGTCAGATGCATAATGCATGCCAATTCTTATTTTATGTTAGTGTTGTGACTGAGCATCAATATTGTCCCGATTTGGCACATTTCACAATAATCGCATTTTTGGCAAGTAGGAGAGCCCTCAAGGTATGCACTACTGCCCGCTCACATTAGGGATAGGAGAGCCCTTTGGGTATGCACTATTCCCCTTTTTGGCCTTAGGCCCTTTTCACTGATAATCGAGCTTAAAGCTCTGATCACTAATTGCTCCAGTCACAACTGTTAATTTACCGCTTTTAATCATGCCTAGCATACACTCACACTTGCACAATCAATAACACAATTCAATCGATTCAATTTATCGTATTCAAAACACTTACTCATAATTCTATACACTGATTCACAATCACAAGGACTCACATTATCAAACAATTTACACAATCACAGCACATTTAACACACAAAGATTGAGGAACCAACTAAGTTACTCACCTGTAACTTTCGAGCTACTGCCTGGAAGTCCCAGCAATATCCGTAGACTGACGATCCAACGGTGCCTCTATAACAATTCAAATGAATTCTCATCACTAGATGCTCAATCAAAGGAATTTAATAATGCACATGTCTCAAATTCAAAATTGTATGATGCATGATCATGATTTTCCAGCGCTCTAATCCCATTCCGCTATCTCTCGCTTCACAACCCAAAATTCACTATTTACTAAATCAATATCATCCATCAATTTCACAAATCTCTCATTTAAACTCTAATTATACTCCAATTGTCACGACATAACTCTTAGGTTGCATTTGATACTGTAATTGCCTCTCTTTCAATAATTACGATTCCTCTAACCAAAATTCAAACTCTCAGTCTGTACCATAATTGTAGACCTCTTTCTCTAGTTCATAACAAATCAAGAATCACCTCAATTGGAGGTCTATGCTAAAAGTTATGCCCAATAAACCAAATTGATCCCATTCAAAATTTTGTCCCTCATTTGCGACTTCTTGTCTCTCGCGGGCGTGAAAAAGACGCCACGATCGTCATGACGTCTCACTCGCCACTGTCGTTAACGCAGCGCCTCGTCGGCGTAAGCTTATTTCACGTCATGACGATAACTCACTTGCTTTCGTCAAGACGCCTAATTATTTTACGCCGCAACGTCGAACCCCGGTTCGCCTTCTCCGATCGACTTTCATTCTTTCTCTCTCAAAACCATCATTAACTCACTCCAACTACCCAAACTAACACCTTAAACACCATAAATGCAACAAACCATAATAAATAACAACATTAAACTCAATAAACTTACCAAATCAAAGCTTAATCGATAACCCTAAAATCTCCGAAAATCAACAACTCTTTCTCTTTTCTTCCACAACCACGATGAAGCTTTAAACTCCACCAATCTCCATTTTCTCAAGGATTAGCTAGGCTCGCACCAAAGGGAAGAATACGAGCAACGATCGGAAGCTCACACCCAAGGAAGAATCGGAAATCACTAACGCAAATAAGAGAAATTTTGCCCTAGGAGAGAGTCTTCTGATTTCAAAACATAACATATATATAAAGGGGGTTGATCTCAACTTAAAACTTATAAGACTAAGTCCTCAATTTCTTTTAATCTCAGTCTCTAATTCAATGGCTCATCACAAAAATTCCTAAACTCACAGATCTAAATTTTCCAAGCCAATTGCCACTCAATTTCGGAACCGGAACCCAAAATCATCAGTCTCTAAGTCATTTTTCCGGTCCGGACACATAACTCTAATAATTCCAGAAAAATTCTCATATTTCCTCAAAAAAATAAAATACACAATCCCATACTCAAATTTCACTTTCCAATCCCAAAACTCAAATTCAAATTATTCCTTAATTCTCATGTTTCAATTCTCACTCTAAATCAACTATACAAACCCAATAATCCCAACATTCTTAATCAATCATAATTCACATAATTATCTCAAATTCACAATTCAAAACGTAATCACAATCAAATGCCTAACAATCATGAATGCATGTCACTAAGCATATGCATGTGCAAATGATCTATCTCTTTATAATCGAGGCCACAAAGCACTCGATCACAATTTATGCAATAATGAACTACCTGCACCAATATGCTCATCGCGCGGTAATGGGATGCTACAATTCTCCTCCCTAAAAGAAAATTTCAGTCCGAAATTTCATACCGAATGGTCGAATGATGAGGGTAACGCCTCCTCACGTGCTCCTCGCCTCCCAAGTTGCTTCCTCGATGTAGTTCTTCCATAGACTTTCACCAATGGAATCACCCCGCCCTCAATTGCTTGACCCGAGATCCGATAATCTGTACCGGCTCCTCAACATAACTCAGATCACTAGCTATCTCAATCTCTTGAGCCGGAATCACATGAGTCGGGTCTGGTCGATATCTCCGGAGCATACTCACATGAAACACATCATGCAACTGGGACATCTCACTAGGCAAAGCCAATCTATAGGCCAACGGTCCAATCCTCTCAGTAATCTCATACGGACCGACATACCGAGGACTCAACTTGCCCTTACGGCCAAATCTCAACACTCCTCTCCAAGGTGACACTCGGAGGAATACTCTATCGCCCACACTGTACTCCATCTCACGCCGATGCTGATCCACATAACTCTTCTTTCTATCCTGAGCCGCCTTGATGCGACTCCGAATCAATCTCACTTTATCCACTGTATCCTGGATCAGCTCGGGACCCTTAAGCATCCTCACACCCTCTTTATCCTAGTAAAGAGGTGATCTACAAGGTCTCCCATATAAGGCCTCATACGGTGCCATCCCAATACTGCTCTGGTACTGATTATTGTATGCAAACTCAACCAGAGCCAAATACTGATCCCAAGCACCTCTGAACTCCAATACACAAGCTCTCAGCATATCCTCAACAGTCTTGATCGTCCTCTCACTCTTCCCATCTGTCTGAGGATGAAATGTTGTACTAAAGTTCAACCTCGAACCCACAGCTGACTGCAGGCTCCTCCAGAACCTCGAAGTAAATATGGGATCCCTATCTGACACTATCGATACTGGGACCCCATGCAGTCACACAATCTCTGCCACATACTTCGGGCCAACTGATCGAGAGTGTTATTCTCTCAAGACTGCAAGAAGTGAGCCGATTTGGTCAACCGTCCACTATGACCCAGATCGCACCATGCTGCCTCGACGTCCTAGGCAACCCCATAATAAAATCCATAGTAATCCGCTCCCATTTCCACTCCGGAATGGGTGACAAATGCAATCTCCCAACTGGGGCCTAGTGCTCACCTTAACTCGCCGGGCACGTCAAACACCGAGAAACGAACTCTGCCACTTGCCTCTTCATACCTGGCCACCGAAATGCAACTTAGGGTATTATACATCCCGGTAGTACCAGATGCATAACATAAGGGCCACGCGCCTCCAAAATCTCTCGCCTCGCATCATCTACGTCCGAACACATAATCTCCGACCCATCCAAAGAGTCTAATCTCTCAACTCAAAATCCAACCTCGACCACTCTAACTCTATCAATCAATCTCACTAACACCGGATCTCGATCCCGACTCTCCTAATCCGATCATGCAGCATCGGCCTAAGCCTCAACGTAGCAATCAAAGCTCCATCCTGAGCCAAATCCATCTGCACATTAAGCGCTCTCAAATGAATCAAACCAGACAATCTCCCAATCCGAATCTGAGCTGCACTAACATGAGATCTCCTACTCAACGCATCTACCATCACATTGGCCTTCCCTGGATGATACTCAATCGTGCAGTCATAGTCCTTCAGAAGCTCAATCCATCTCCTCTGCCTCATATTCAGCTCTCGCTGACTCAACAGATATCTCAGACTTTTATGATCAGTGAAGATCTGGAACGTCTCCCCATACAAATAATGTCTCCAGATCTTCAAAGCAAACACCACTGCAGCCAACTCCAAATTATGCACTGGATAATTAACCTCGTGAGACCTCAACTGTCTCGAGGCATACGCTATAACTCTCCCATGCTGCATCAGAACATTGCCTAATCCCTGTTGCGAAGCATCACTAAATACCTCGAAACCTCCGGACCCTGACGACAAAGCTAACAATCATTCTGAACGATACATCAATCTCATGTCCCAATGAACTCCAAAAATATCAGTTTTACATTTGTCTCCATTAGTCAAGTCTGTTGGTTATTCGCACATATAATCATTCGATTTTACATTCTAAACCTTCAATTACTCTTTCAATGTACTCTTACTAGAACATAAAGCTTCGATTGTTCCTTGTGTTTTCTCTAACAGTTTCTCCTGTGGGTATTATACATACTTCTTAATCCAGTCATAAATATCATTTTTTTCAAAAGTTGAATTCACTTTCAATTCCTCAATAAGGTCCGCATATTCTAAACCCTCAATTTGGACTTTGCCAACCCTTTTTTATACACACCTGATTTGGAAATCCAATAGCTAATAATACTTTCTTTTTGCCCCTTGTTAGCTCGACAATTTGCACTCAGTATTACACTAGGTTTAATAACCTTATCGCCCAAATTGTGATCTTCTGCCATTGAATTTTCTATTCAATACATTAACTTGCATTACTAGCTTAATTTTGAAATACTCAATTGCATAATCCTTTTCAATTCTTTCAAATTCCTGAAATATCTTAACCATATCGATTTGTATACTCATAGATATATCCGAACAAGCTTCGTATTTAATAGTGTCTCCAAACTTTCAAAGCAATACCCAGATAATAAATTTCAAATCATCAATCACAATGCAACCCATGAGGTTATACTTGTCCCTATGTACATAGAACCACTTTACACTATTTCAACAGATTGCATCATAACCTTTTTGGGACACTTCGTTAAATATTGTAAAATCTCTAAATTAAAGTGATACAATCAATACTGAGTTGTAAATTTCAATATGTCTCTTTTACATTCATCACCATACGATTCACACGCTTTTCCTCAAACATTTTTGTCAAAGGGCTAAGACCAGAAAATCTTTAACAACTTCTAGACGTATCCAACATACAGCTAGTTCTAAATAACTCCAAATCCCATATATATATATATATTCCTTGCAATTTCGTATTTTATCATCACCTCTATTGTCATTAAGTCTTCCAATGTGCCATGTTCGAATACTAATTCATCCACAATTTATTTGATCAAGCTAAGATTCACTTTTATAAAGCTTTCATGATATAAAAGATTTCCCCATCTATGCAAAATATCTTTCTCCACTTTTCACATACATTAAAAATATCATTAATGATCATAGTCACTATCCAAATTAAACACAATTGAGACACTTTACTCTTCAATAGTATAATACTATCGGGGGCATTGTTATCTCTGACAATTACAACCCAAAATTCCTTATACCCATGATTGACTTTCCTAACTCTTTAAGTATCTGATTTCCCCAATGAGGAAAAATTCTCTTATGTTTTTCTCAGTTTCACATTGACGTGTCTTGACGCCGCCTCTACACTAGTTTCTCCACATACCTCAATTTATTTGAAATCCTTACTCCCGGTTTGATAACACATTCAACAAATCCACTTTGTACTTCACTTAACATAATTACACAAAATATTTGTGAACCGATATTCTCCTCAGATTCGCAACTAATGTCTCTCAATGTTCAATAATCCTATTACATAGTCGGATTCTTTACATTAACATAGTGCATACCTTCTCAGTAGAAGATTATATCTCTTCGCTAGAGTCTCCACTAGGATTAGGACTCCCACAATGACTTTTAATTCATTTCAGATTTATCTCAGATTTGTCCTTTCATTGATAGTCGTCACCATTTCTTGTCAGTCATTCTCAATGCCTTAGGGAATCAATTTTTGCTATTCATAATATCCCTTAAAGATCAATTTATGCCATAACTCATATGATCAGAACATCCCTTTTAATAAGGTTCAGTGAAGTATATACCACCAAAATCATTACATCTTATCGAGAGACAGATGTAAGGATACTCATCAATTAGTCACTGACACTAAGATACCTTGGTCTCATTTGATTTTTGACAACACTTCCCTTTTTGCACCTGTCCTCGATCGTGAGGATTATGCCATGATCATATCCCTTTTTTTTATAACAATCTCAATTCATTCCCAATTGATCACTATTAGCACTTTCACTTCTTGTTCTAACTCATATTGAACTTTAAATTATAAGAACTATGACTAGCAATTATCCACTAACTTACTAGCCATGGTGCTCCCATTATCAGATGTACGTTCACATAGGCAAATCAAATGAACCTTGACAATTATTTCATCAAACCCATGTATGTTCACAATTAAGTCAGAATCATAGATGTATAATCACTCTTGATTTCCCACTAACATATTCTGACTCTAAGGTATAAACCTTTATTCATAACTCTCATCACGGTAATCAAACCCAATTGTAGCCTCTCTAGATCATAGAACATTTTATTTTCATCCACTTTATGCACTTGAAATCTTGCCATTTCTAACATATCTCTATTTTCCTCTATCAATCCACAACTATAACTTCATATCTATCCCACATTTAAGGATATACCCCGGTATAACACTGATGTTGTATTTCATATTATATCTACCAATACCAATACCAATACACTTAATCTTCATTTGTCAAATCGAACCATACACTTTTTCTTATTCCAAGATATCCACAACTTCCATTTATCACATTCTAACATATCATCATTTTCCTCACTATTTCTAACCGTTTAAACAACTGATACATGCTCATGCATGAGACTCATATGCTAGACTGGGGATTAGTTGTCACTGTCTGCCATAACATGACTTAAATGCATGTAACCTGACCCATATTTCAAAAATAGCCCATATAAGATAGTACTTCTGGGCTCTGATACCACCTAAATGTAACACCACTCTCCCGCGTGACCCGAACCCAACATCGATGGTGATATCCGAGTTCGTGCCCCACGAGAGTGGCGTGCTACATCACTCAGACGAAAACTCAGTATCAACTTTTTTTTTATAAAGACTTTCATACGCGCGAAAAACAATGGATAATTTGAGCCCAAGTTAATTTGTAAACATTTTCAGTCATTACAAACATTCAATAATAATTTAACGTAGCCATTTAATGTACACAAATCCACAACCAAATTGGGCCCACTGTAAATACAAAGCATTATTTTACAGAGATTGCGGAATACAATTTTATGAGACACTAATGCAGACGCGAACTGATCCCGATCCCTATCTTTCCCTGGCATGCAGTAGGTATACTACCATGTCTAACGGAGTACTCTCCAAGGCCTGAAAAATAATTGCAAATTTTGGGTGAATTTTGCGAACTCAGTGAGGAACCATCATCGATGGTTCGCCCAATTCATGCATCACTCAAGCAAATTACAGAGTGTATACAATAGCACATTCAGAAGAAGCAAATCACAATTGTGTAATGCACCCTTGCCTTTTTCCCATTTACTGTATTCAATCAAAATGTGTATGCAATCCATATGTGACACTTTCCCATTTTATTACAGTGTTGTGACCGAGCTCTTAAACAGTACACAGCAGGCAGTAGACGCATCTAGGGAGTAGGAGAGCCCTCTGGATATGCACTATCTCCTTTCGAGCTCGAAGCTCTTTTTCAGTATCAGTGGTGACTCTGGTCACAACTATTATTATTCGTTCATGTATTTGTGTATGAAATGCAATATGCCCAATATATCACAGTCAGTATAAAACAATCTGACACAATAGAGGCAACGCAATGAAGCACAATAATAGCAAGCAATTTGACAATCGGCATATCAAGGACACTTCTATATCAAATCTCCCAATTCATCGGACCATCCGTATCCGGAACCTAGTCATAAACAAACACAATCACTAATCCCACCATTATTCCCCACATTAGACATATAATAATTGAAAGAACCATCTAGGTTACTCACCGCATTCCGAGCTAATACCGGAAGTCTCAAGAACGCTCGGTGGATCGACGCCCAAATGTGCCTCTATAACAGTTATAGTATATAAATATTACCAATTGTTCAAATCAGAAATATTTACGAATGCACATGTAGCGATTTAAAATGTGTACAATGCATGTTCATTATATTCCCGGCCTTAATCCAATATTTCCATCACAAACATTCCATCAAAAAATTAGAAATCTAACGACACCGAAATTACTCAATTTGGGCCTTTATAGGTCCAAAAATAAACAAAACAATGACCAAAGAACCATTACCCGGACCCACGTCAATTTCTCGTCCAAAAATTCCCAATTTCTCATAAAACGAAATTAAATATTTCACGAATCCGATGCTTCAAGAATCAGGTCAATCGGATGTCAGACGGAAAAGTTATAAGTAAAAGACGGAAAAATATACGATCCTAGTCGACTTGCCTGAGAATCCTAGTCGACTTATGCTACTGTGTATGTCCTAGTCGACTTGTCTGATGATGCAAGTCGACTTATGCTACTACAATGGCAGATCTAGAATAAACGTCCTCCGACATCCCAACTTCCACAGGTCATAACTCCCTACTCCAAACTTCAAATTGGACAAACTTCGTGTCTATTTTATAGAGAAAAGAGAGCTCTACAAGTTTCATGAAGGAAACAAAAACTAATCTCACCTCTAAGGGTGTCAAAAATACACTCAAATTTACTGCCTTCACAATGCCTCTCAAAACAGTGCAACATTTTGTCAAAACAGTGCAACATTTTATAAAATCCATAACTTCTCATTCCCTTTGCTAAAAATTACAAGATTTATTCCAAATGAAATATGAGAATGTGACCTACAACTTTCATGAACAACATAAAATCAAATTCAATTGCTAAGTAGGTCAAACAATTCAATGAATGATTGTACCCACTGAAACCACCTGAACTGAACAGAAATTTTATAAAAAGCATAACTTCTTGCACAAATTTCAAAAGATTGCATACTTTATACCTATGAAAAGATCAAACAGAATAATACACTTATCATGAAGGGCTTAACAGTCATTTCTACCTCTAAAAAACTCAAAACTGTCATGCAAGTGGCTACCCTGATCACTAGTCAATGACTGAACTTAAGTCCAATCTTTGAAAATTCATAACTCCCAATTCTGATATCCAAAACTAGTATAGTATATCTAATTTTCAAGATAATTGCTTGCTCTACAACTTTCCAGAATATCACTTGAGCCCATTCAAATCACAGAAATCTCTAAATTTGCTTCCAATCATAATACTCACAAAACCTACACTTATGGCTAGGTTTCACCAAAATGCACATAACCAGTCAATAGTTAACAATTCATAACTCCCCATACATAGGTACAATGTTTTTCAAACTTTCCAGACCTCTAATTAACACAGAAATTTACATTTCTTCTTTTATAACCATGGTCTAATTCGGTCATTAAGGGCATTCAAATCTTCCATTAACAATCGCTTTAACATGCGATCAAGTTGGACCCCGCCCGACTCAAAACATTATAACTCATTCATTTCACATCCAATTAAGGTGATTCAAAGTTTAATTTTCCATAAACTCATATGGCTATCAGATATCCAATGTCGGTTCGAAAATAATATAAATTGGATTTATTGTGTTGTTTACACACCTGACCTGTTTCTGTTCTCTTTTGTATCACTAAGGTTAGGAACAACCTTCACTTATTAGGACATACCTAGCAGAATCCTCATCCAATTAAAATTTTCTCTCTACAGCTTTTAAATGACACATTCTTGAACATTTCATAAGAAGAGCTCATCATCCAATTCCAACTCTAAGGTCCTCAAACAATTAACTTTCAGGTCTTAGTTCAATCTCGCTGGTGTTCTGAACCCGATTCAATTAGGGACCTATTACCCTCATTTGGCTCACCCTAAAATCGTGGAACAATTAATGGAGATAGTAGACCTCTAGATCTACAACTTCTATATTTTGAGTTTCTCTAGATTCGCACGTTAAACAGCTCAAACAAAATTAAACAAATGGGGCTACGAATCTGTCTTTGTAATCTCAAACCATCCCAACTCAAGTTAATCATCATTTTTATTCAACTTAGCCATGCAATTAACCTTAAGTAATATCACAAGTAACTATAAAACCATCTTATAAACATATGATTTACCTTAAGCAAGCTTCCACTCTTCTAGACTTCACAATCTAACAATCCTCTCTAATTCTTTCCACCACACAATCATCATCATCACTTTGCAAGGGAAGCTAAGTTAGGCTCTTAGAAGCAAGATGAAGAGCAACAATTTTGGCTAGAAAAAATGGAGAATTCAAGGGAGGAGAACCCATGAAGGAGAAGAAGAAAAAATCACCAAAACACTTTTGTTTTCCTCTCCAACTTAGAAGTGTCGAGAATATAGCTTGAAATCAATGTGGGAGGATGATTGATCATGCCACTTGGCATGAAATAGGAGAAAAAGACAAAATTTGATAGTGATTTTAAAATAAAGAACCCTAATACATGAAATTTCTAAATCCATGATCCCAATTATAATCCCAACGTCATTTACCTAATATTACGGTGCAAGGTAAAATTTCCAGATCGAAAACCAATCGGTCCACCAAGGGCGGCATTTTTCCACCTGGATTTTTTCTCCAGAAAAGTCTAGAAAAATTCTTAAAATTTCCCAAAAATATAAACCACATAACAATCCAGTCTAATTAAATTTTTGAAGCCCATAAACCATATTTTCCAAAATAAAATCCCATTTAGGCACAAATACCGGGAAATATCATGAATGATTGTACAGTCATTTTCATGTGCAATTTCACTATTCATGAATCGGGTGTGCATGAATATTGCAAAATAAAGCCTAAACCCTCTTAATCCTTTTGCAAATTACCATTCTACCCTTCCCATCGGGGATGGGATTTTACACTATTAGCATGAAACAGGAAGAGACCATAGATGAATTCTTCGGATGGATCAATAACATCATCATGACCTTAAAGAACTTGGAAAGATATATCCCAATAAAGATTCTAAGATCATTACCAAAGGGATGGAGACCAAAAGTGATAGTTCTGGAGACTATAAAGGATCTCGATACCATCTCACTCGATTGGCTAAGAGGAAACCTGATGATCCATCAGCCAAGATTAGGCGAGATGAAGGATCCTCATACAAAAGAGGATTGGCACTAAAAGAAACTGATGAATTAATTGGTGATGAACATGACATTGAGTTGCAAATAGATGGAGATGAAGAATTCCATTTCATAGTCAGGAAATATGCCCGCTTATACAAAAAGAAGCTGATGAAAAAAATAGAAGGGAGCAGGAAAATTGAAAACAAAAAGTCCTGACCAAAAGACATCAGTAGCAATAGCAATACACAAAACAATCAAATCATATGCTATCACTGCAAGAAGCTTTGAAACATAAGAAAAAAAATATCCCTTTTTGTAAAGGACAAAACAGAGAACAGAAAAGCCAGAAAGCAAACGATGACTATAGCTTAATCAGATGAAGATTCTAAAAATTGCCAAAAAGAAGAGCTAGAAGAAATTAGCAATGTTTGCTTTATGGATGAATCAAGAGACAATGAGGTATATTATTGTGAATCTATTATTGAAATTGATGAATTGAGAAATACATATCATGAATTGTATGATCAGTACAAAAAATTGACAAGGAACCAAGAACAATGAAGCATCCTTAAAGAGTAAGATTAAATCATTAGAATCCGTGAAAAAAAAATTGACAATCAAGAATATATCTCTTGAGGATGATTATAAGCAAAAGGTTTCTAAAAAGGAAGTTTTGGAAAAAAATATTAGCCAAGTTGGAAAACATTTTTCTTGAGAATGATTATGATAAAGTGAGACAAATAGAAGAAAAGTTGTCACCCTATAACTTGAGAAAGAGAAATGTGCAAGAGAGATCTTATCTCTAGAAAAAGATCTTGCAAAGTTCGTTGATGGAAGGACCAACCTGGATGCACTACTCGGTAATGGTAATTGCATTTTTTATAAAGCTAGAATAGTTACAATGAAAATAATAATGTTAGGCCATACAAGAACTTCTTTGTTAAATCCTACAAGTCAAAACAGTAAAAACCTTATACATGTTAGAAATTATAGCAATTCTCATTTGTCTGTTTTATGCTTCTATTATGGTAGACATGGTCACATTATTAATTCTTATAAATTTGGAAAATGAAAAAATTATCTCAAATGTATGTTTGGAGACCGATCGGTCAAGCTACTAAATTGAAAGGACTTAGAAAAATGTGAGTACCTAAATGAGATAATCCTTTCTACATATATGCTTCAAAATGTAGACAAGAGAAAATCAATGGGTAGTTAATAGTGGTTGTTTGAGACACATGACAGGTGAAATATCACATTTCAATTACATTGAAAGAAAATATGGAGGTAATGTTCTCTTTGCTGATAAAAACAAAGCAAAAGTCACTGAAATCGGTAAAATTGGTGACTCTAACTCTGCTTCTATTGATAATGTTCTTTATGTTTATGGATTGAAACATCAATTATGGAGTATACTTTAATTATGTGATAAGGGTTATAGAGTTACTTTCCATGCCTCACTTTGTGAAATTATTGATAATCTTAATGAAATTATTGTATTTTTTGGTCCTAGAAATGAAAACATATACTGTGCTTAACTGGAAAATATGCCTTCATAAAATATCAAGTGTTTTGTTTCTATAAAAAAGGATTCTTTTATCTAGCACAGAAGATTTGGACATGCTAGTATGAGCATTCTATCAAAATATTGTCCAAATATCAATTAGCAAGAGGATTACTGACTTTGAAGTTTGAAGTAATCAGGTTTGTGAGGCATGTTTAAAAAGTAAACAAGTTAGAAGCAGCTTTCCTCCCAAAAATATTGTGCCTACTAACCAACCGTTTGAACTTGTACATACGGATTTATTTGGTCCCACTAGGACTCAAAGTTTTGGTGGTACACATTATGAATTTGTTTTAATAGGTGATTATTTCATATTTACATAGGTTTATTTTCTATTAAATAAGGATGATACTTTTGAATTCTTTGAAAATTTTCACATAACAATTAGAATTGAAAAAGAATATTGCATTACATCTATTCAGAGCGATCATGGAGGAGAATTCGATAACAGAAAATTTGAAGATTTCTATAATGAAAATGAGATATCTCACGATTTTTCATGCCCAAGGACTCTTTAACAAAATGGAGTAGTTAAAAGAAAGAACAAGACTCTCATTGATATGAACACAACATTACTATGCGAAAGTGGTCTACCTTATGGTTACTGGGCAAAAGTTGTGTCAATTGCTTGTTACATTCTTAACAGGTTTCTTATAAAACCCATTCTGAAAAGACCCCCTATGAGTTGTGGAAAGGAAGAAAACCAAATGTCTCATACTTTTGAGCATTTGGTTGCAAGTGTTTCGTTCTAAATAGTGGAAAAGACAATCTTGGAAAGTTGGATGTGAGATCACATGAAGCCATCTTTCTGGGATATAGTACCACTAGTAAAGGATTTAGAGTTTACAACAAAAGAACAAAGAAGATAGAAGAATAATACATGTAGTATTTGATGAAGCACTACCCTCAATAACGGCAGTTGATTCAGATGATGAAGAGCATTCCTTGGCTCCTAAAAATACATCGTAGAATCAAACAACACCTATAATACCTATAGCATTACAAGATCAAAAAGGTCGTTCTAAAGCCAGGATAGAGAAGGCTCCTTCCTCTCAGCAGGAGCCTATACACAAAGAACACCAAAAGAATATAGAGGTCTTGATACATATCAATACATTTTAGGAGACCCCTCTAAAAGTCTAAGAACCAGATCATCCTTTAAGAACAACTTTATTGCCCTCATCTCACAATTATAACTAAAGACCAATAAAAAAGCTCTTACTGATGAAAATTGGTTTTTATTCATGAGAGGCGAACTGAATCAATTTGACAAAAGTAGAAAGGTGGTAATTAAAACTCGTTGGATTTTTTGAAACAAACTTGAAAAAAATAGATGGTAGTAAGAAACAAAGCTTGACTTGTAGCTCAAGGTTATAATCAACAGGAAGGTATTGATCTTGATGAAACTTATGCACCTATTGCTAGACTAGAATCAATTATAATTTTACTTACCTTCAAACTTCAAATTGTTCCAAATGGATGTCAATAGTGCCTTCTTAAATGGATATATTAACCTAGATGTGTTTGTTAAGTAACCTCCAGGCCTTGAAGATGAAAACCATCTTGACTATATGATGAAGTTAACTAAATCCTTTTATGGTTTAAAACAAGTCCGTCGAATATGGTATAAGAGGTTAAGTAATTTTCTTATTAAGAATAACTGCGAAAGAGGAAAGGTAGATAAAGCCTTAATTATTAAAAAAATGAAAATGATTTACTCATAGTGCAAATATATGTTGATTACATAATATTTGGTGCTACTAATCGATCTTTCTGTGAAGATTTCTTATCAGTAATGCAGGGGAAGTTTGAAATGAGCATGATAGGAGAATTTTCTTGCTTTCTTAGATTACAAATCAAACAAATAGAAAAATGGATCTTCATTAGCAAGACAAATACACAAAAGAACTCATCAAAAAGTACCACTTCGAAAAGGCCAAACCTATCGGTACTTTTATATATACTAAAACTAAACTTGATAAGGATGAAGAAGGCAAGGCTATGGATAAGAAAAAGTGTACAACAATGATCGGGTCACTACTATATATTATAAGCTCAAGACTAGATATTATGCTTAGTGTGTGCCTTTGCGCACGTTTTCAATCAGAGCTAAAAGAAAGCCACCTTTAAGAAATCAAAAGGATCTTTCTATATCTTCACGAAACTATGGACTTCAGGCTATGTTATCCAAAAACTGATTTTTTTAAAACATAGTTGGCTATTGTGATGCAAATTATACAGGTGATAAGGTCGCTCGAAAAGGTGCAAGTGATCACTATCAATTTCTTAGAGGATCTCTAATCTCTTGGTCTTGCAAGAAACAAAATTGTGAAACTGTTTCAAAAACCAAAGCAGAATATATAGCAGCTGACAACTGTTGTGCTCAAATATTATGGATGAAGCATTAACTCTAGGATTTCTCTTTGAACTTTTAATCATATTCCTATATTATGTGATAATACTATCATAATAAATCTTTCAAAAAATCCCGTGCATCATTCTAGGACTAAGCATATAGAAATCAACCATCATTTTCTTAGAGATCATGTTTTACAAGGAACCATTGATTTTTTACATGTTAATACTAAAAATCAAGTAGATGATATTTTCACTAATCCGCTATCTGAAGATAGATTTTGCGTGTTAAGAAAAGAACTTAGAATGTGCAGACTATGTGATGTTATTTCTGTATAATTATTTTATGCTACTTCTTTTTGGTAGGCTCCTTCTAGTCCGAGCCTTTAGTAGGTTCAATGGCCAGAGTAAAATCAAAGGAACAGAAGAAAACCCCAACTTCTACTACTAGCCATGGTGAACCTCATATTTCTAATTCCTCTCCTATTGAACCTATCTCTCCTTACTTTGTTGCCATTGGTTGGGAAATTTTTCTGAAATTAGATGAGACTGTGTGTGAATGATATAGTCAAGTCATTCTACATACATATGAGAAAAGAAGAAATTGATGGAAAGCTAGTCATTGTCTCATGGGTGTGTGAATGTGACATTCTAATTTCCAAAGAAATTTTAGGAGATATATTTGACATAATTCTTATAGGGAGAACTAGTTTTCCTTGTCATAAGTGGGATGTCGATGATCTAGATTTGGTAGAAGTTGTTAAATCCATATGCCTTCATGCTAAAAACACCCAAGATGGGAGACACTGGAGTAGGCAATTAGACTTACTGCCATGATGCCTCACATCGTTATCAGCTACCTCAATCCTTCCTAAGAGTAGCTTTGTTAAAAAGTGCAGTTTGTTAGACATTTGTGTAGTATATAATTTACTAAAAGGGAATAGAATGAATCTCCCAGCATTGATTTTAAGGTTTATAGTAAATAAGGGAAATCATAAGAATATCACTAGTTGTCTGCCTTATGGAATTTTGCTCACCAAGGCTTTCGCCCATTATGAAGTACCTTTTTATATTGTAAATTAGTACCTATCAACTAAGTTCCACCCTTCCATTCCCTACCAATTTGGATACAAATTGAAAAACATTTGGGTTAAAAAAAAGATCTAAAAGAGTAGTAGAAAGTTTAGATCATGTTCCAGACCACTGAGCTAATGTTCCTCCTCAAGATGCAAATAGTGTAAGTCTTCAACAATAGCTAAGGACATTCAAGCCAATCTAGATAAAATGAGCGGTCAAGTAGATAGCATGCAAAATCAAACCATTGATATTCAGATCTTGCTTAGAAAGTTTTTTCAATCCTCTTAATGCCTATTTCTTAATGACTTATGATATTGTTCAAGCCTTAAATTTTTCCCTTTTTTTTTTTGGGAGTGGTTGTGGGTAGTTAATGATATACTTTGAAGCTATGACATATTTTCAATTGCCTTGATGATATTTTTTTACAGTCAATGCTATTGAAATGTTGTTAAAATTTTGATATTTAAATATGTAGCGCCTTCATCAGTAGGGTACACACCGGGACGCCTGTAGGTCATTCCGGTACATATCTTATGATAAAGGTGAGCTACGAACGATTACTACCATTACTTCACATGGCATCATAATAAAACATCAATATAAAATCATAAATTTTTTAAACCAACTTTTTCCTCATTTCATTCATCAAAATCAAGGAGTTTATACATCTGTCATCATGTACTGTCTGTACATAAATCCCAAAAATCCTAATACAAAATGCTACATGAAAGAGGAAAACAACAGATCTATCTAGGTCATCCCAAAAGTCCCAACTGACCGACCTTTGAGCCATGACTTCTCTCGCCAAAACAATCTACACGGCTGGAAAAACCCCTTTGAAGCTAGGAGTCTACTCTCAGTACTAAAAAGACAAGGTTGCAATTTTAGTGAGTTTTGCGAACTCAGTGAGGTAACCATCATCGATCGTTCACTCAATTCATGCAACACAACACAACAATTCATAACACAAATATATATCCCAATTTCACATCATTACATATTTTGTTAGACCTCTAATTTTTTTTATGATGTCATTACATAAATTTTGATAATTGAGTGATTATGCCTTAGTTTGAGTAAATTGGGAGTATTATAGATAATTACGGTTTAATTGTGGTTTTACGAGGATTAAAAAGTGTAAAAGCTATGAGGGCATTTTGTGAAGTTTATTTGTTGAAATGGGTTTAGGCTTAATTAGGGAGGGCATCAGAGTCTTTGTGCTTTCCCCAGGTTTAAAAAGAAGAAATTAGAAATAGAATAGAAAATAGAAAGGAAAGAAGAGGAGAAGTCGTCGTAGGAGAAGAGGAAGAAGAGTGAGATTTCGATTTCTGATCTTTCGACATTTTGAGCGTTACCCTAAGTTTAGCTTTGTTTCTTCTTGTTTATGGTTGGATTAAACATTAAGATAGCTTGGATTAGAGAAATCGATGATTTAGGGTTTTTGTGTGAAAAGTTGGGTAAATCGTTGGGTCGATGATTTTAGGATGGATTGAAGCTTAGAATGGGTTAGAATTGTAGTAGAAGAGTTGATCTATGCCTTAGATGTGTTGCATTTGAGTTTGAACGATTGAGTTAGAAAATCTGGGATTTTTAGGTTTGGGAACGCTTTCGATCTCAAGACATCGCGACGTTTCAAGAGCACGCCACGGTGTCAGGCGACCATACGCCACAGACGATGGTGCACGCCCGGCTGCCGCAAGAAGGCGCAAGGGGCGGAGTGGTCAGGTAGTTAATGATATACTTTGAAGCTATGACATATTTTCAATTGCCTTGATGATATTTTTTGCTAGCTGAATGCTATTGAAATGTTGTTAAAATTTTGATATTTAAATATGTAGTGCCCTCATCAGAAGGTACACACCGGACGCTCAGAGGTCATTCCGGTACATATCCTATGATAAGGGTGAGCTACGAACGATTACTACCATTACTTCACATGGCATCATAATAAAACATCAATATAAAATCACAAATTTTTGAAACCAACTTTTTCCTCATTTCATTCATCAAAATCAAGGAGTTTATACATCTGTCATCATGTACTGTCTGTACAAAAATCCCATAAATCCTAATACAAAATGCTACATGAAAGAGGAAAACAACAGATCTATCTAGGTCATCCCAAAAGTCCCAGCTGACCGACCTGTGAGCCATGACTTTTCTCGCCAAAATAATCTACACGAGTGGAAAAACCCCTCTGAAGCTAGGAGTCTACTCTCGGTACTAAAAAGACAACGTTGCAATTTTGGTGAGTTTTGCGAACTCAGTGAGGTAACCATCATCGATCGTTCACTCAATTCATGCAACACAACACAACAATTCATAACACAAATATATATCCCAATTTCACATCATTACACATTTTGTTAGACCCCGAATTTTTTTAATGATGTCATTAAGCATAAATTTTGATAATTTAGTGATTATGCCTTAGTTTGAGTAAATTGGGAGTATTATGGATAATTACGGTTTAATTGTGGTTTTATGAGGATTAAAAAGTGTAAAAGCTTATGAGGGCATTTTGGGAAGTTTATTTGTTGAAATGGGTTTAGGGCTTAATTAGAGGGCATCAGAGTCTTTGTGCTTCCTTAGGTTTAGAAGAAGAAATTACAAATAGAATAGAAAATAGAAAGGAAAGAAGAGGGAGAAGTCACGAGGGAGAAGAGGAAGAAGAGTGAGATTTTATTTCTGATCTTCGACAGCTTGAGCGTTACCGTAAGTTTAGCTTTTTTTCTTCTTGTTTATGGTCGATTAAACATTAAGATAGCTGATTAGGAGAAATCGATGATTTAGGTTTTTGTGTGAAAAGTTGGGTAAATCGTTGGGTTGATGATTTTAGGATGGATTGAAGCTTAGAATGGGTTAGAATTGTAGTAGAAGAGTTGATCTATGCCTTAGATGTGTTGCATTTGAGTTTGGAACGAATTGGAGTTGGAAAATCTGGATTTTTAGGTTCGGGAACATTTCCCGATCCGCACGCCGCGACGAAGCTCAAGAGCACGCCACAAGGCGTCTTGACCAGTGCACGCCAAGGCATCGTATGGTGCACGCCGCGAAGGTTGTGGAGGCGTCGCGTCAGAAGAAGACGACAAGGCGCATCATGGCAGACGCAAGCGACTCGCCACTGGCCAAGGCGAGCCCCTTTTTCCAACGATTTCTTCTTTTGATTTTTCGAAGCTTTTAAGTAATTGCCTTTGAAAATTATTTGATTGGATGGAAACTTGGTTGTTTTAGGAAACCAAGCTGACACGATTTCATCGTAAAAGGAAGGACACCAGTGAGTCGACTACTCGAGCGATCTTAGGTGGGTAATATACTTATAGTTATTGTGTGACTAGGCAATTTCTTGCCTATGTATGAATATATGTTATTTGTTATGCATGTTTAAATGTGATGAATTGAAAGAATCATAAGAATTGATAGCATTACATTTTGATTTCGATCATGTTATGCCTCGACTTCGGTCACGACATTTTGACTAAATGCAAGATATGGAAGAATACCATACGATAAAATGATCATGAGCATGATTATATGCTTTTGTTCAGGCGAGAGAGGAACCATTTCGCTCAATCACGCGCATGTAGACAAGAGCCTTCTCCGCTGTTCAGCAGGGCATATGAGATCCGAATGGACTCATTTCGCCTGTGATGTAAACTTCGATTTCTTCCTTTGTTTCTATGGAACCCTCGAGCCATCAGTGATGTGCATTGCCTATGTGGATTGTTCATTGTGAATGCTTTGTGACATATTTATGAATTGAATTAAGTTTATCAATGCGAATTGTTCGAGTAGCATGTGAAATGCTTGAATTGATGTCTGATAGATATAATATATATACATTCATATGCCGGGATTTGTGTTTGGTTGCCGATGGCTATAATTATATAGCCACCGAGCCGTGTAGCTCAACCCATTACTTTCCCTCCTCAAAAGCAGAGCGTGACGATCTTTGAACTCATGAGGCATCGAAAACTTCGAGCTAATTAGAGTCTCAGATTAAGTTCGATTTTGGTCGGCCCTCCAAACACATTATCATGGAGCATATTTCATGTATTTTGATTGAAACTTTATTTTATATCAGATATTGTTTCAAACACATGTTTAATTTATGAACTTGATGGCTTATGTAATCGTGATGAATTGTTTATGATTAGAATGCATGCGTAAGTGAACGATTGTATGAGAATGTATGTGTATGATCGAACTATGTTTAAATGTTAGGATCAGTCCGACGTTATGGGCGCCTGTCGCCGACGCCGTAATTCGAGGGGCCACCCTGAATCGGGATTCGGCCCTGCCCAACATGTTTGGTATCGAGCCGCTAGGTTTAGGTGTCCCTGCTTAGAATGCATATAGGATTGTGTGATATATGATTATTTGTTGCATTACTTGATTGTATTGAGTGACATGCATATCATGCATACATGTAGATTGACCTATAGCTAATCCTTAGTGTTTCCATTTGAAGGAGTACGATGCCACCTCGTAGAAGGACACGAGGAGTTATGCAAGGGTCAGTTGCACCTGACTCTCCGATGAGAGAGGAGAGGACTGATGAGTCAGTAGCCTCAGTAGGAATGCTGAGGCTTCCGTAGGGCTAGGTAGTGAGCCCATTCCTTCGCAGATGCAGGAGTCTCCGATTCCGAAGAGCCAAGCCTCCTTGGATCCGAGGTCGCTTTAGGCCTTTACCTGTGTGTTTGTTCAAAGCATGGGTCGATGCCACAGCCTTCGCCCGACCCCAGCTAAGAGGGGAAAACATTCAACAAACCGAGGAAGTATGGGCAGCATGACCTCTTTGGGACAAAGAGATCCGAGGAAGCCGAGACATGGTCATGAAGATGTAGAGGGTGCTAGATCAGATGGACTGTGAGGATGACGAGCGAGTGGTGTATCCGCCACCTTACTTCAGGTGATGCTCAGATTGGTGGGAGACCATGCCGGCAAATGAGGAGACCTAGGGTTGGTATGGTAGACTTCTAGCTTCTTTTAGGAAGAAGTATTTGTCGAGGTATATGTTCAAGAAGGTAGGGAGTTTCGAGTCTCACCCAGAGGAAGATGATCAGAGCGAGTATGGCCACGGCTCACACAGCTATCCCAGATGCTTCTGACTTGATGTCGGGTGAGGCCGCCAGATGTCGTTGATTCGAGTCAGACTATATTTGACTATCGTGAGAAGGTGATTGTGCAGAATTTCGTGGACTTTCAGCACTGTCAAGCGAATTTTTCAGAGTGGAGAACATAGAAAATATCAAGAGTGCAACAAGAAGAGAAAGGGCAGAGAGTAGTTTAGGAGGGAGGTAGATTAGTATTCTATGCCCGAGCGAGTGCTAGGAGCTTCCACTCACCATAGGAGAAGAGCAAGGGTGCAAAGGTGTCTCCACAGATAAGGACGCCTACTTTTTCTCATCGTGCTTCTACGACAGAGGCAACAGGAGGGAGATGGGGACAAGTCATCTGTCCCTAAGTGAGCATTGTGGCAATTTCCATGGCGAGAGTGTTACCATTGATTGCATGCTTCAACCGTGGGCGAAGGACACTGCTAGAGAGTGTCCTCACCACCCAGAGAGAGGGATCTCGATGCAGCTCCTGGGAGGACAGAGACTGGGTCGAGGACTTGACAGAGGTAGGCGCTCGACGTCGCCAAGAGGGCAAGTCTTCCAGAAGACCGAGAGGGCGTGCACCACCTGTGGTGTTTGCTATGACTCGAAGATGCAGAGGCCGCTCTAGAGGTCACATCGGTATGGCTCGATTATTTGATGATGATGTGCTTGTGTTGATTGATCCAGCTCTACACATTCGCTTGTGGTCGCCGAGTAGACCTATGTGTGATAGGATTGTGAGCCCTTGGATACTCCGCTAATGGTGAGTACTCCAATCGGCCAAGACTTTGTGATTAGTCGTGTTTAGAGGATGTGAGCTTAGTATTGGTGGAGGACTTCTAGTGGTAGATCCGATGCCACCAAGATGCGAGGATTAGATGTGATACGGGTATGGATATTGGAGAGGTACAATGCCCGATCGGATTGTAAGGTAAGAGAGTTTGATTTAGATGGCGTAAGAGTGGTATTTCAGATAGAAAGGTAGGTCCGCTCAGATTTGTTTCGGATTTGGCAGCAGAGAAGCTGATAAGGAATGGATGTGAGGCATTTTTGGCCTATGTGGTGGATTCTAGAGCAGATAGTGGGAAGCTGGAGGATATTCCAGTAGTCATGGATTTCTCAGATGTCTTTCCCGAGGAATTTCAGACTACCGCCACCGGAGATTGAGTTTCCGATCGAGCTTTTGTTAGGTACGGCACTGATTTTGATTCCGCCTTACCGGATGGCTCCGGCAGAATTGAAAGAACTTAAGGAGCAATTGGAGGAGATGTTGGAGAAAGGGTATATCAGCCGAAGTTCTTCGCCTTGGGAGCTTCGGTCTTGTTTGTAAAGAAGAAAGATGGATCCTCGAGGATGTGTGGACTACCGGAGTCAATCAGTCACGATGAAGAACAGTATCCGCTTCCTCGCTTGATGATCTATTTGATCAATTGCAAGGAGCAAAAGTTTTCTAAGATTGACTTGAGATCGGATACCATCAGCTTGAGGATTAAGGAGTCTGATGTGCCAAGATTGCTTTCGTGACTCCTCGGATGGACATTTTGAGTTTTGGTGATGCCTTTCGGATCGATTTAATGCTCCGGCAATTTTTATGGATTTGATGAATCGGGTTTTCGCCATTCTCGACCAATTTATCATTGTCTTCATCGATGATATATTGGTGTATTCCAAGAGTGATCGGAGCACGAGGAACATTTGAGGATTTCTTTGGAGACTTTGAGGAGCAATGAGTTGTATGCCAAATTCGAGAAATGCTAATTTTGGCCGAGAGAAGTTTCATTCCTCGGGCATGTGATTTCGATCGGGGTACGTGGATCCAAAGAAGATAAGCGGTAGTAAATCGGGAAGTCCCAAAGAATGTAGCAGAGGTGAGGAGTTTTCTGGGTTTGGCAGTTACTACAGAGGTTCAGGAAGGATTCTCAAGGATATCCGCCCGGCGACTAAGTCATTAAGGAAAAATCGAAGTTTTTCGAGTGATGAGTGTCGAGGAGCTTCGAGGAGCTCAAGCACAAATTGACGAGTGCTCCGATTCTAGTATTGCCTTCTGGAGATGAGGGCTATACTGTGTATAGTGATGCTTCGAGGAAGGGACTTGGAGGTGTTTTGATGCAAGGAGATCGGGTGATAGCTTATGCTTCGAGGCAAAGGAAGCCGTATGAGTTGAACTATTCGACGCACGATTTGGAGTTAGTACCGTGATCTTTGCCTCAAGATTTGTAGGCATTATTCAGATGGAGTTCTGCATCGGATCTTCATTGATCATAAGAGTCTTAAGTATTTATCGAGTCAAGGAATTGAATTTGAGGCGTAGAAGGTGGCCTGAGTTACACAAGGACTATGATTTATCGATTGAGTATCATCCGCAAGGCCAATGTAAGGCGGATGCTTGAGCGTAAAGTCTTCGATTGCTCATGTTCTGGACAGCTTATCTTCTTTATTGAAGAAATGGCTGCTTAAGATAAGCTTAAAGGTGAAGAGCCGGATTGTCTTTTGGCTAATTTTCGAGTGAGGCCGATGCTTAGGGAAAGAGTTAAGGAATTGCAGCTCAGATGCGATTTTGAGGTGCTCGTGAGATGAGATTAGAATGGCAAGACTTCTGGAGATAGAGGTGAGGATGATGGATTGATGACAATGGGCAACAGTCGTATTTTGATGTGCGGGAGATCAAGGATGAGATATTGGATGAGGCACACAATGCGCTTATACCATGCATCCGTGTAGCACCAGATGTACTGTGGATTTGAGAGAGCACTTTGGTGGAAAGGCATGAAGAGGGATGTGGCAGATTTGTGAGTAAGTGTCTTGTGTGTCGCAAGTCAAAGTCAACACCGTGCACCTTCAGCATGTTGAGGCCATTGTCCATCCCGAATGGAAGTGGCAAAGGGTGACCATGGATTTTCTCGATGGGTTTGCCTAAGACCAAGGGAGGCATGATGCCATTTGGGTCATCAGGATCGATTGACAAAGTCACCACTTTTGGCGATCAAGGCATCGATTCTTTGCATGTGTTGGCAAAGAAGTATATCGCTGAGATAGCGAGATCAGTATGGGATTTCTGATTCGATTGTGTCGGATAGAGATCCTCGCTCACTTCGAGGTTTTGGGGCGCTTGCGAGATGCTTGGGCACCAAGTTACATTTTAGACGACATTTCATCCTCGCATTTGATGGTCAATCGGGACCATTCAACTCTTGAGGGATGCTTCAGCGCGTGTGATGGATTTTCGAGGAGCTTGGGATGAGCATTTGCCGCTGGTCGAATTCGCTTATAATAATTCATACCATTCGAGCATTCAGATGGCTCCGATGAGGCATTGTATGGGCGAGATGTAGGACTCGATCTGTTGGGATGAAGAAGGAGATAGGCAATTGGTGGGACCAGAATTGATTCAGATGACAATGAGAAAGTCAATCTGTTAAGCAAAGGCTTAAGGCAAAGACAGATAGGATGAAGAGTTATGTTGATGCTCACCAAAGGAGATGGAGTACGAGGTCGTGAGAAGGTGTTCCTTAAGACGCCTCCTCGAAAGGAGTATCGAGATTCGCAAGAAGGGTAAGTTGAGTGTATGTGGATCCGTATGAAACCTTGAGAGGATTGGACCACTACCACAAAGTTGGCGTTACCTCGGGAGTTGTCACAGATCCACAATGTTTTCCATGTGTCTATGCTGAGGAGGTATAGATCGGATCCTTCTCATATCGCTCAAAGCAAGTGAGGTTCTACCATGGGATGATTTGACTTATGAGGAGCTACTAGTCGAGATCTTGGATACTAAGGAAAAGTCCTCGTGAACAAGACGGTTCAAATAGTCAAAGTCCCGTGGAGAAATCATTCTAGAGGAGGCTACTGGGAGCCACCGAAGCTATGAAGGAGAAGTATCCGATCTTTCGATGGTTCGTAAATTTCGAGGACTAAATTTCTTTTCGTAGGGGAGAAATGTTAGACCCAATTTTTTTTATGATGTCATTACATAAATTTTGATAATTGAGTGATTATGCCTTAGTTTGAGCAATTTGGGAGTATTATGGATAATTACGGTTTAATTGTGGTTTTATGAGGATTAAAAGTGTAAAAGCTTATGAGGGCATTTTGGGAAGTTTATTTGTTGAAATGGGCTTAGGCTTAATTAGAGGGCATTGTAGTCTTTGTGCTTTCCTCAGGTTTAAAAGAAGAAATTAGAAATAGAATAGAAAATAGAAAGGAAAGAAGAGGAGAAGTCATAGGGAGAAGAGGAAGAAGAGTGGAGATTTCGATTTCTCAGATCTTTCGACAGTTTGGAGCATTACTCGGTAAGTTTAGCTTCGTTTCTTCTTGTTTATGGTTGATTAAACATTAAGATAGCTTGTATTAGGAGAAATCGATGATTTAGGGTTTTGTGTGAAAAGTTGGGCAAATCGTTGCGTTGATGATTTTAGGATGGATTGAAGCTTAGAATGGGTTGTAATTGTAGTAGAAGAGTTGATCTATGCCTAAGATGTGTTGCATTTGAGTTTGAACGGATTGGAGTTGGAAAATCTGGATTTTTAGGTTCGAACGCTTCCGATCCGACGTCGCGACGTGCTCAAGAACACGCCAAGGCGCGCGCGATTTTGCGGCATCGATGGTGCACGTCGCGGCGTTACACGGAGGCGTATAAGAAGACGACGATGCGTATAGTATGCCATGCAGCCCCTTTCCAAATGATTTCTTCTTTGATTTTCCAAGCTTTTGAGTAATTGCCTTTGAATATTATTTGATTGATGGAAACTTAGTTGTTTTAGAAACTGTCGGATACGATTTCATCGCAAAAAGGAAGGACACCAAAGTGAGTCGACTACCGAGCGATCTTAGTGGGTAATATACTTATAGTTATTGTGTGACTAGGCAATTTCTTGCCTATGTATGAATATATGTTATTTGTTATGCATGTTTAAATGTGATGAATTGAAAGAATCATAAGAATTGATAGCATTACGCTTTTGATTCCGATCATGTTATGCCTCGATTTCGGTCACGATTTTGACTAAATGCAAGATATGGAAGAATACCATACGATAAAATGATCATGAGCATGATTATATGCTTTGTTTGGGCGAGAGAGGAACCATTTCGCTCATCACGCACGTAGATAAGAGCCTTCTCCCGGCTGCCCGCCAGGGGCATATGAGATCCGAATGACTCATTTCGCTCAGATGTAAACTTCGGTTTCTTCCTTTTGTTTCCATGGAACCTCGAGCCATCGTGATGTGCATTGTGATATGTGGATTGTTCATTGTGAATGCTTTCAGGACATATTTATGAATTGAATTAAGTTTATTGAATGTGAATTGTTTAAGTAGCATGTGAAATGCTTGAATTGATGTCTCAGATAGATATAATATATATACATTCATATGCTGGATTTGTGCTAGTTGTCGATGGCTATAATTATATTAGCCAATCGAGCCGTAGCTCAACCCATTACTTTCCTCCTCAAAGTGTAGAGCAGACGATCTTTGAACTCATGAGGCATCGGAAACTTCGAGCTAATTAGAGTCTTGTATTAAGTTCAGATTTTGGTCAGCCCTCCAAACACATTATCATGGAGCATATTTCATGTATTTTGGATTGAAACTTTATTTTATACTATGTATTGTTTCAAACACATGTTTAATTTATGAACTTGATGGCTTATGTAATCGTGATGAATTGTTTATGATTAGAATGCATGCGTAGGTGATCGATTGTATGAGAATGTATGTGTATGATCGAACTATGTTTAAATGTTGGGATCGGGTCCGACGTTATGGGACGCCCGTCGCCGGCGCGACCCGAGGGGCCACCTTGGGAATCGGGGTTCTGGGGCCCGGGCCCAACACATTTCACACTTTACATTCAATACGATTTAATCACTCAATTATGCATATGCTGTGCGCATGTGACACTGTTTCAATTATTACGATGTTGTGACCGAGCGCCTGAACTGTCCCATTTAGGGCTCATTAAACGTTGAACCAAAGGCTCTAAATCACTATTGAGCTCAAGGCTCAAATTCCCTCGTTGAGCTTTAAGCTCTAATCGGTGGCTGCTCCGGTCACAACTGTCATTTATCTGAATATGCATTCATGAATGAAATGCATATGTCACAATTAATCACATTATTATGCACGTATGCATATGTCACAATTAATCACATTATAATCAAGTATGTCTCAAATTCACATACAAGTAGTACTTCAATAACGCAACTTCCCAGTACGCAGTCATCGGAACTTCTTTCCGGAATCTACAACCAAATCGCAATTCATAAACCCACCATTAACTGCCACAGAATTATAAGCAATGAATAATTGAGAGAAATCATCTAGGTTACTCACCAATGACTTTCGAAGCTAGTGTCTGGAAGTCTCGGCAACGTCCGTGGGTTGATGTTCCAAATGCGCCTCTATAACAATTAAAATCACATTAATTACAAAGTAAACAATCAGAAATGTATAATAATGCACATGCAGGGATTGAAATGTGTACAATGCATGTTCTTGACATTCCTAGTATTATTCCATAAATCTCATCACAAAAATGTTCCCCTAAATTTTAGAAATCCATAGACACCAAAATTACTCACTTTGGATTCCTATAAGTCGAATTAGTGCTAAAACACGAACCAGAAAAATAATCACCCGGTCCTCTCATTTGGATTTAATCCACCGTGTTTAATTTAATCTCCAAAAATTCACTAATTCCCATGGAGAAGTAGATAAATGTCTTACGAATCCGACACCTGAAAAATCAGGTCAATCAGAAGTCGAATGAAAAAGTTGTACACAAAAGAATGGGAAAGGGACATAATAAGCAATAATAAAAAATAAAATAAAAAAGGCCGAAAAGTACGAGGGTGCCTTACCCTGATTGGTCTCGCCATGGGGCGAGGGCTTAGCTCATCCTTCATTTATTTTTTTATTTTAAAAAAACTAATTTTCCACTTAATTTCCCTCACTTCCAACATGCATGATTTTTTATCCAGAAGTCTAAATTTTGTAAACTTGGTATCAATAAAAAGAGCAAAGAAAGCTCTAAGTTTCCATGTAGAGCTCGAAACCCAATTTCACCTCTAAGGCCGTCAAAAACTCAATTAAAGTTACTGCCTATACATTATCATCCAAAACAGTACCACAATCTTCTAAAAATCATAACTTCCTATCCCCTTATCTAAAAATTCCATGCTTTATATCAATGGAAAGATCAGAATACAATATACAACTTTCATGAAAAATTGAAAGCCAATTCAACCTCTAAGAGGATCAAATGCTCAATCAAAGTTTCTACCCATATAAGTGTCATCCCCAACAGTAACACAATCTTCTAAAAATCATATCCCATTGTCCAAAAATTCCATGCTTTATATCAATGTAAATATCAGAACACATTATACAATTCTCATGAAGCACTTAGAAGCCAATTCTACCTCTAACTAAGTCAAATTCCCACATGATTGTGGCTACCCTATTTTCCTTCACCTAAACCAAAAGCAAAGTTCAAGCACTTATAACTAACAACCCCAACATCAAAAAATAGCACATTTTATGGCGATAGAAAGCTATCAAGAAGAGATACAACTTTCATTAAGACCAACTTAACAAAATCAGCCTTAATCAACCTAGAAAAATTCCTAAAGTTTCAGATCACAATTTCCACTTTAGTGTCACTACAATGGTACTATTCATCCCTACACACATTACCACTTTCAAGTCAAAATTTAGAACTCCTCAAGCCAAAATCGAACAACGCCTCCTTCACAAGAAATGTAGCCAAACACATCAAGTTTAATTTAAGAGAAAAATCATCTCAATTGCACAACCATATAAAAAGTTATGGTAAAAACAATGAAACATATACAAATCCAAATTTTCAGCTTTTCAACTTAAATTCTCTTACTTCCATACCAATTCTACACCAATAACCATTCTCAACATATCTCCCACAATTGAATCAAGACCTCACTTGAACATTCATTCACAAAATGGCAGCACTCTATACTCACTCATCCACCCCTTTTTTACACTAATCTACAACATTCATTAACTTCCACAACATCAAAAACATCTCTACTTACATTCATTAAATTCTACTTCATCAATCATCAATCAACCATCTATCAAACAAGTAAATTACATACCCAACACAATTTTCATGCAATTTAGTTTAAAGAACATCATAAATAATTAATTTAACTACAAATCCATCATCAATAACATGTTTCTACCTATTAAGCTTCCAAATTCAACTCTCCAAACTTTTCACCAACTCTAACTTCCACTCAAACACACCACCATCATCATCTTAAGAGGGGTGAGGTTTGATTTTTTTATGACCATAAGAAGAGCAAGCCAAATGAGAGAAGGTAGAAAAGATGAGCAAAAGTGCAAAAGGAGCAAGGAAGAAAGGAGACTATGAAGTGGTGGAGGAAATCTCACAAAATCACCTATAATCCCTTGCAAAGAAGAAACACTGAGAATGAGTAAAAGGAAGTGGGTTTTTAATAAAAGCAAGCCAAGATGGCATGTTAGGCAAGTAACAAGTGTCACTTGCCACATGTCACCCTCTAAAATACTCACCTAGTTTCCTTCCAATTCACTTCCAATTTCTAGTCCAATTTCTCCCCAAAATTTTAATGGCTCAAAATTAATAAATCCTAAAGTCATTTATCTAAAATTTCAGTACCCTTGGACAGTCATTTCCACTACCGGTAAACCATCAGTCTGCCCCTTGGCATTTTTTCTAGTCCAAAAATTACACCGAAAATTTTCAAAAAAATTGCTAAAATTCTCAAACAATTTTAAAACTCCAATGCCCCTCTCCAATCAATTTTCCAAATACAAAAGATCACATTTATCATACCAATCACATTCATGACCAAATATACTGGGAAAAGTTATGAATGCATGTACAGTCATTTACATGTGCAAAATTCACTATTCACGTGTATGTGGATGCAATAACATATTAAGACAATTCTAAACACTCATAAACCATTCCAAATTACTATTCTACCCTTCCCATCGGTGATGGGATGTTACAAAATATGTACGATTGGCTCCTTCCTTCTGGTTAGCCCTTCTTTTATAACCGTGACTAAGAAAAAAAAAGTTTATAGTATCTTTCAAATCTTTTATTATTTTTAAATTTTGAAAATATATCTATTATTGTTTGTCATCATCAAAAAGGAAAAAAAATTGTTAGCTAAAAGGTTATGTTTAACGATTTTGATAATAACTTTTTCAAAATTTAAACTGTACGTATTTCCTTACATAGGCAACGGTATAATTTTTAAAAAGAAATAAAATTATAGGATAATTGTTTCCTTCCTTATAGGAACCTTCGTTATGAAATGCCTATTCAGTAATAGTTCTATGACATTCGAAAGGTTTTTACGAGTTCGAATAATCAGCTCTGGAAGCCTTGACAGAATGTCTAAATATCGAAGATTTCAGTAGAAATGATATCGTAGATTAAAAAATGGTTGGTTGAGAAAAGTGTCTACTTAAGGAAGAGCCACTACCTTTGCGAAGCACACAAGACTTGCAAAATACCTTAGTAGCATCAATATCCTTGAAAATCATATCAAACTCTTTGTGCCTTAAAAAGTGAAATCACTATATTGAGAGTGGTCGGGTCGGTCGTGCTGGGCTCGCACCTAGTCATAACAACCCGTGGGCCGATCGATCCAATCTTCAATGATCAATCTTATACCTATCAGCTATGCCAATCCTAGGTCCAGCCCACACCCTCCTTGGCCCATCCATAGGTGAAAGTCTCCTATGCAAACACGTAAAGACTTAAACCTAATTATTACTCAGATATAAGGTACAACTTTGCATAACAGAGGTACGCAATCATAACCTAATTCTCTACATACGCAATCTCACCTTCACCAAAAAGACCGACTTGAGCCCTGAGGGCTAATCGACACAACCCCGACAGTGTTTTCTTTGTTTTGGTGATCTTTACGTGAAGTTTCTATAGAAAGCAACCAACCCATGGATCCAAACAGAACGCACGCCCGCCGAACCGTCCGTAACCAATCGGCGCCACCGTAAATCCAACTTAGGACACCACGCCCGTAAACACATGATCAACAAAGTAGCCGACAAATCTCGATATAAGTCGCTATCGCGACCGCGATGCAACGATGGGTTTATAATTACCGCAATCTCGCTACCAGCACATCATGCTTCCCGATGTAATCTTCGTAATTCAATGATCAACCGCAACCTCAAACCTTGAATAAGAAGCACAGAGCGTTTTGAGGATAACGCTGAAACCAACATGCGCAATCTCCAAATCTCCGATGCAGATCCTCTTCTTCGCACACACCTCCTCACCCGAAAATGATTGAGGAAGTACGACCTGCTGATTCGCCAGATTAAGTCTCAAATCAAGACACAAAGAATTGCCCAGACGATAAACTGAACGGCAGATTATTATGGCGACCATTGCCACCCAAATCAAGACCTAGAGAAAATCGTGGACGATCGGATTAACGCAGCCATGAGCTTCCCAGATCGCCTGATGGCACAAAGACACCTCCTTTACCCCGGAATCTTGATAGCCTTCGCGTCTGCAAGACCAAAATACCGACGCCTAAAAATATATATCGAAAGATCGATTGACTACCTACAAAGACTTCCAATCCATGATGAATCTATATTATGCCCGGAGGCCATTCAGTAAGGCATTCTCAGACGACCTTCCAAGAGGGAGCTTTTGATGGTTCAATAGCCTGCCCTCGAGCATGTATCACATGTTTTGAAGATTTCAGTTATTCTCGAACCAGCCACCACCAAGAAGCTGCCATGAAGATGTACTTTTGAAGTGATGCAATTGACCCAAAGAAGGAATGAAAGTTTGTGAGAGTTCATCACTCGGTTCAATAATGAAGCGGTCGAGGTCCCCGACCTCACTTGCTCGTCAATGTTGGCAGCGCTTATGAACATTAAAAGGGATGAGGAGTTCAAAAAGTCGTTAGCCCTCGATCAACCCCGATCTATTCAGGAAATAAGAAACAGTAGGATAGTACATTCACTAAGAAGTGTTGAAAAATACGAAGCGTAGAACGGATGATTACTCGCCAATGACAGAAAGCGTAGTTCACAAGCGACAAAAGGCCAAATGAGTTGGAGAAAGCCAACCGATCAACAGGATATCATCAGAGTTCACCCCGCCAACAAAGCGATATGCGTAAGCATCATGCTGCCAGAGAGCGATGGAGAAGCTATCCGAGAACCTGAAAAGATGAAGACTCCCCCCAAGGATAGGAACCCCGATCTATACTGCCGTTTCCACAAAGACATTGGTCATGACACGGAAAATTGCTGGCAATTGAAAGGAGAAATCGAATTCCTCATACAAAGGGGAAGGTTAGGCAGATTTGTGAGGAACGAGCAAAATACCGATCGAGATAACGAGCATAAGAGCGGTCGATCCAACAACAGACAACAGAATTGGAGGCGGAATGATAGAAATGATAAAGGGAGGTGGAATACGAATACAGGCGATCGACGCGAAGAGAGAGGTTGATCAAGAGAAAGAGGCGACATGAATGCTGGGCAACAAGATGACCGACCGACAGGGGTCATCAACATGATATTTCAGGAAATGCATGGGATCCAATCGCTAAAGGAGAAAGAGATATGCCAAACAGTCGGCAGAGACTCACTAACCAAAAGAACAAGGGAGAACGACGGGATGATTTCGTTCGACGAGTCTGACCTTGATGGTGTAAGTTGTCCTCATGATGATGCCCTCGTTATAAATCAACACGGACGGCTACGAGGTGAAGCGGTGATGATTGACACGGCGTTTCAAATTGACTGCTGTATTATGATGCCTTCATGATAGAGGTACCAAGATCGACTCATCGCCTATGAAGGATCCATCAAAGGGTAATCGGAGCATCGACTCATCCATTTGCCCAGTATGTTTGAAAGTGAAGTTCGAGCAAAGGCCGCCAAATGGAGAGGATGTTGAATTCGTGGTGAAGTTTCAAGGGCATACAATGCAATAATTGGCGAAGCTACTAAAACGCCTTAGAGCGGTCGCCTCCACCTACTACCAAGTGATGAAATTCCCAACGCCCATGGAATCTCCAGATTATCGAGGTCAAAAAAAATCGCTAGGAGTGCTACTTAGGAAACAAAACATTAGACGGACGGTAGTCCCGACGAGCTCTTGATGTAAGAATCGATGAGGAGATAGATAGATGAACCCAAAGGAAGAAACGCATGAGTCGTGATCGACGGCCGATCTCTAAATTCACAAATCTAGGTTCCAGCCGTAGGACCTAGTTAGAGAAATCACAGATGCTTGGTGGAAAATAGATCGGTCTTCGCTCGGGTACGGAGTGACATGCCCGGAATTTCGATCGATCGCTCACACTCACTTGGTATTTGACAAGATTACGTTTCGTTAGGGCAAAAGAAGCGATCACAATCGCAAGGAGCGACAGAAGTAATCGAGAAAGAAATAGA